>UZAN01051069.1:0-13283 GCA_900618425.1 Echinostoma caproni | reverse complement strand
CGATGATTTGGGGTATTGGAATAGTGGCAACTTACATACGATATACGTGTTTGAATTAATGCGTGTGACTAGAATGGAAGTTAAATCCGAGGTCTTCGAGAATAGCGAGCGAATGTTAGTGCTGACCCACCAGTAATCTTGACAGAGGGGAGTGCAAATAGGTTCAGTCTTCCATCCGGCCGGTTTGCGATTTTTGATCCAAGTGTATTTATGTGTCTCACCAAACATATAATTAATTAATGGAGAGCATAGAATTCCCACTTTCCAGTCGAAGTATGTCCTGACGGGAATAATTTTCGATCCTAGGTATGCTTAGCACTGATATATGGATTGAAACAAACGTCATAAATTCTAACGTGACGACGTGCAGACAATCGAACGGCGAATTACAAAGATTACGATATCTGCTATACTGTAATCAGTAACGGAGTGAATAAGGTTCAATGTTTCAGCANCTGTGCACAACTGTCTGGTCACACTGAACTTCGTGTGTGTGGGTGTGGATGATCACGTTACAGTCGTTGACATTTGTTGAAACGAACAAATACGGCTAGCTGCTAGCCACGCACTTCATGGTTAAATCGAATCCGCCAATGCACAGTCAGTTTCCCGGATGGCGGGAGCATTATTCATGAGGATAGTATAATTGGAAAATTTATGCAGTGATGGCGATTTCTAATGGGTTTTACAGGTCACAACCTTAGTGACATGGATTTTTTCCCCACGCGCCATGGTGTAATCTGTTTAGTTGATCTTTTGCAGAACTGCCGGGTCATTAACTATATATGGATGCTTTTCTTGACAAAGTCTGTTGGAACTGGCGACTACGCACGAGTTTCTGGATGCTGTTGTCACAAGTAGAAATATCATTTTTGAATTCGCTCAAATCAATTGTTCACATACCCTATTGATGATCTTGGTGTAATCCAAACAGGCCAGTCCAAAACGAATTAGTCATTCGTTCAAATGGATGACCGTGGTTCGTACAGTTTAGGAACAGTGGTTGTGAGTTGTCACCCGAATGCCCGCGATCAGAGTCCGGACAGGGACACATAGTGCACCAAGTCGGTCATGACACTGTTTTTATAAGTTTGAAATAGGTTCCAAAATGGTAAGACAAACTTTCCTCCCAAACAGTAGGGTGGAAGGGATGAGTTCCATCGTTACGAGGACAATGGATTCGGTCGTATTTAGGTTTTCACTTTTTCCACCCCTTGACCGAGCACCTACGTGCACTGGTTCTGGTTGCTATTTTTTTTTAATAAGACAGCGAAATAAAGAGTGAAATGTTGAGAGCAAATTCAAGGGAAGATAAAGCGAATTCATATAGACGAGGATTGCAAGAATATTGAGCAGATGCACGAGCGTCATTGTTTGCGACGCTCAGTCATGTCACACAAGCGTCTCTAACCACCGATTACCATGGTCTCGGGGTCTCAATCCAGGGAATAAAAGAATTGAGGTAAGTCAAGCGATGTGATTTATTACATCAGATGATTACATATTCAAGGCAATTCGGATTTTCAATTCTGAGCTATGTAAGTGAAAGAGGCTTGTCTAGGCCCTGGTGTTATCCTAACCGGACAGTGGATGGATTATGCATAAAACAGAGCATCAACCCTCCTCTTCACCCCCTCCCCCACTCGGTCATCCAGTATCCTATACCAAAATCTTGAAAATTATTTTTCTCTCTGCAGTGTCCTTTCCCGCTTACATCACGTGCTGTGCCTGACATGTAGTTTCTATTGCATTTTACGTAACTTCATCGCCCCCCCCCCACATCCCACATACACTTTCTCTCTCTCTGGCCTTATCGCACAACTTTCATCAACATTTTGATCAGACCATCTTTCTATCACTTTTTTCAGTTGACGTTTGTCCTCCTGCCTCTCCCCCCCCCGCCATGGCTGCCAATTGCCTTGTCACATTCGTTTGCCCCATAGGCTCCCTGGCTGGGGACCCAGAGATCATGATCACCGATGGTTAGAGACACTGAGTGATATGGCTGGGTGTCACAAACAGTGGCGCTCGTGCATCTACTCATTATTCTTGTAACATCAGTCTATGGAAATGTGCTATCTTTCACTTGACTCTGCTCTCATTATTCTAATCATCATTCTGCTGTTTTATCCAAATGGGCAACCAAAAGACAGGAACCAAAACCGGCGCAAGAAAGTGCATGGTTAATGGTTGTAAGAACTGAACTGAACTCTGATTGTTCGCTTCTCTCATTATTATAAACTGAGCTGTAATCGGCCAATCAGCTATCTGTTCTATGATCGTCTTATATAAGTAACCATGGCCTGATGCGATATATCAAAAGGAAATTTCTTCGCGAAACCCCTGTTTTCTCTAATCTCTATGGGAATGTTCTACGAATTGAAACACACGGTACGGTACAATTTCCAATTCATGCCAAATCATCTGGATGAGCAAAGATTCGGTATTTCGTGCCATATTCAATGGATGTCAACCTTACGTTCAGTAACTTGGAGGGGGTTCGAACCCACGCATGAACGCTTCAACATAATACTTCAATCTGTCAAACAGCAATTTGAGGGATGAAAACCTTAAAGAGTTAGGCGGAATGAAATTACACTGATTAGAAATGAAACAAGTGGTTAAGTAGTTCTGCAGAAACTTTCTACTTTTCAACATTGGCAAAACAGTTTTGTGATACAAAGAAATACGTGCAGATTGATGCTTGAACCCTGAACGCGTGGATAATGTAGATATAGCTTAAGAAATGGACGATGCGTTTCCAAGATTCGAGGCTGGGAAATAAAATTTTCTCATTCTTGTGTGTGCACCTGTCTATCCATGACAGAGTATATGAGTGTATCTCTAGTGATGCTATTGCACTAGGAGATTTGTTTTGGGTATGGTGGTGATGGTGTAGGGGTTTAGTCGCTGTCACCACCGTACTTTGGATTCAGTGGTCCGAGGTTCGAGCCCCGCCACCGCCATCCAACTTTGGCGGTGGGCAGCTTTGATGTCGTCCGGTTCCATTCCACGCCTGAGCTAGGGGGGCCTTATGTAGTTCGCCACTCCAATCCTCGGGGCTTAGGTTGTCGGTTACCATCACTGAACAGCAGTTCCTTGTGACCATGGTGTCCGCCGCGACCGCTGATCATCACACAGTGGTGTGTGATAAAACAAATAGACTGTTTTTGTGAACAAATTAGGGAACATCACTGGAGACTGGTGTTGTCAGGTGCTGCTCATATTTGTGAGTATCTTGCGCGCACCAAGAAGCGGTTGTTTGATTCCCCCGGCATTCATCGGTGGAATAAAGGATTTGCTTTTACAACTACAGAAGACACTAACAAACTTTCGGACTGGCGATCACCGGTGACGAAACAGTCACAAAAATATTAATCATTTTTTTTCAAATTATATGGTTCGTTCCACGTAAACTTCCTTTCCACATCCGATGCTGTTCTTCAAATAAATCGCCTTACTTGTCCCGGCAATGTCTTGTAAAATAATAGGACTGGTACAACCATTGAGGCACCACGACTGCATTCACAAAATCCTGACAGTCAACTTATGGGGAACAAAAAGCTCTCTTGATCAGAGTGCCAAGTATCAAACATTTCGAAACTTTACGGAATGTATCCTGAACGTGCAGGGAGCATGATGAATTGTGTTCCGGTATGACTCAAAGATATTTTACTCTTACTGATGTTGGTATGGGTTCACGATTGGCAGAAAGGGAGTAAAAACCTATGCGCGAGGACTCTGTGTGCGGTTTGTCGGCCCACATGGAACACAAAAAAAACCTGGCATTTTGAGGGGATTCAATCAAGAACAGACCTGGACAGGGATTAGTTCACAATTGTGCTTAGTTTGCTTCGAATGACCGAAGATTTTTTCAGCGGTCCGTGCGTTCCATGTTCAAAACCAATGCACGGGGTTGGTCATGGCGATGGTGGTCGAGTAGTGACCCGGAAGTCCCGGGTTCGAACCGCTCCAACGCCGCCGGTCTTCCCCATTTCTGTAGTTTCCCATGAATATTTGGTATGGCTGCAGCCCCCTTCCTGAAAGTTGACTGTAAATTTGTACACTCAATTACATGTAGAATGAATGTGGGATGGGCTTTTTTAATTTTAATTACCAGAAATAAGAAATAACAACTATTATGGAGTTAAAAAATAGAAACCTTTCGTTTCTTCTGGTTGCTTATACAATTCTAGACCATATGAGAAGTCTGTTCCACATTGCCTCATACCGCAAAAGAAATCAATAGACCTCTATCTAGCACGATTTGGGGGTTGGTCCCTTGGAGGTAACCACAAATTTATTTGATCAGATTATGCGTAACTGGATGTTTTGCAAAGCGAAAAACGCGGGAAGAACCTCACAGACCATGCATGTGATTTTTTTGAATACCCGATGATGCAAAGGGCGTGCGAAATCAAAGTTTGATATCACGTGATTAACACTAGTTTACTCAAACTGAAGCACCAATTGTCTAAACCGTCTGACAGAGTAAGTTCACTTCAAAAATGGAACAGACTGGAGAACAAACTGGTAATCAGTGATTCGTAGCCATTCCAATAGATCAAAGTACAGTTGATGAGCAGTGAAGCATAAAACTTGTTTGGGACGGGGCAGGGAGAATCAACACTACCGATTTTTTGGATTATTTTCATCTTTAAACTGGGTATGGGATTCACGACGATTACGTAACACACACACACACACACACATGCCTTCTATGCGATGGGTCCGAAGTTCAAACCCCGGACGGGACGGTCAATAACCACTACTGATGAACTCTAATAAAAGCGAAACTCGAGTCTAGTGCTTCCGAATGTATGGTTGACTAGAAGAACCGAGTATTGTGCCTGAAGGTGAAGTTTGAAGGATGTTCACTTCTAATTATTCAATATAAATTATCCACAACACTAATTACAAGTAATTGTGAGCCAAATGGGGGATTACATAAACGCTTATTCATTCATCCGATGGTCGAGATTACTTGGAATATTGCATAGGAGCTAAACAGCATGCATGAACGTTTTTTTGTGGGGAGAGGAGAGGGGACGAAGATAAGCAGAAGGCAGTTGTGCAGACAAATAACTATCCTTTCTGCTGTGGCAAGCTCCCGAAATCGAATCCAATCACTCACGCTCACAGTGTGATTCCTTCGGGCTAAATTTCACAGTAAACAAGTGGTGATAACTAGAACCGTTAGGGCCCCAGTTAAGCCGAATACCTTTTGTACAGACGCTAAACAACCCAGTTAAGTTAATGCTACAGATTACATTTATTGTGATATCATTTGTAAACAATCAACGACAATTGAGTTGACTATTTCTTTTCAACTCTATCTTCACTGTCAAATTAAGGACCTTGCAATTTTTAGTACACTTGCAAGGCACCCACATTGGGCGCTTTAGTGACAGGTTAATGCGAAATTTTGTCCATTCACTCACATTGATCTTCATGCCAGTGATTGATTCGGCCATATTCTTTACGACCACTTCCGGCCACCACGCAATATGAATTGAAACGATTTGGCACCGTTTCCTGTTCCGAAATATCAGTTTGGATATTCTGTATAGTCGGTATCATGTGCAAGGCCGCTTCCAATGATTTGTTACCCATCTCACATGGCCAATTCAATCGGATTAGAGCCAAATCGGTGGAGAGTTTATTGTCTTCTTGAAAATCTGGGTGGATGACAATTCGGTGCACGGTATAGTCATTCCCGATCGGTCGATAATCCCAATGGTCAGTTGGAACCGGACCGTCTAGCGCCTGACTGGCGCTAGGCGACGCTGAAGCCGATTTGTGCAGTGTGTAGGCGTTAATCCGTAACAGGTCTTTTGAATGTGGGCTGGAGTAGATGAATAGATTAGAATCCGTCATAGAAATGTACCATACGAGTGAAGAGTGTTCCGGGTGGACAATAATCAGCCACCCACACACGTTCGGGTTTTGGACAGTTTATTCCAGGCCTCAATTATGCGAGAGCAGTGGTTATATGTGGTGAATCCACTATTTTGATTAGAAAATCAAATCAAATCATTCACATGCAATAACTAGTAGGGTTCAGAAGGATTCCAAACGAATCATTAGCCTGGCGGCCAGGGTGCTAAGATGGGCGAAGTGTGATACCGGCAATAACTTTGCAAAGCTGAGTTGTACCATATAAAGTGTGTAGATAGATCCAATGAAAAACTGTCCACTTAGCTGCCTCCTGGTAGCTTTTGCTTGCACTCTACCTGTGGGGTGCCTGGTTCGATTCTCATCAGTTTGATCAACAGATTCGTGCACTACTTGCGGGCATTTCAGTTCACACTGTGTTTTCTCTGGAGAGGATGGCAATTCACCGAATAATATATCGATACATTGATCATATTGATCATATTATTGATTAGGGTAACATGGAATGATATCAGAGACCTACACACCTGCTGAGACATAACCAGCATTATATTCAGTAGGTTCAATGTGTCGGATTTCCCCCTATTCCATCAAGTGCAAAACTGGTCAAATTCGAACCATCAAAAAATATGAAACGCTAAGGAATTTTGTTTCAAAACAGGTATATCGCGTACCACAAACGAAATACTCACTTCTAACTGGCTCTTGTGCATGGATATTGGTAGGTAATGTGTGTTGGTGGCTTTGACCAATCAACCTTCACTGATTCCATTTTTGCACAAACACCTCTGTTACGTTTGTATTTCAAACTTTGTAGTCTCGGACCCGGAGCCCGCTAGCAAAATAGAACAACCGTACGCAGGTTAGGATAGGTTTGTTATGACTCATTCACAATCAATCGTGTCAAGCGCATGATCGACAAAGCAGCAATGAAACTACCAGTCAATTAGGATTGGGTCAATGTCGGCCCACAGTATTGGCATGGACAAGTGCTTGAGGTTGATTGATCTGAATAAATATCAATCGATAACATCTGTGGAACGAGCAAATTAACGATACGCAGGTTGGCCGAACGTGCGCACCTAAGCCGCAGGCGTGTAAGCAACAACCCCCATTCATGTCATCGATCATGCACGCATTTGGGAAGCATTGCACTCTAAGCGGAGCGAAATTCAAATTTTATGATTCTCTAATTTAATGATTGATAAATTGAATCGAGAATGGTGTGAGCTTATGACCTGTTCTATTGATTTATTAATGGGCCGATGCTACCTAATATTGTTATGAATTCACAAGACAGTGCCAGGACGAGGATAGTCATTCATTATGAATAACTGTCGGGAGACCAGTAAATTGGCATTCACACAACAAAATATCTCATTCGGAATTCCTACACGCACACAAGATGGTACACGGAACGGTCCATCTGTAGATGCACATGCCTGTAGTTACCATAATGAACACAGTAATTCGCTGCAACAGGTCTTGTTCATTTTTGACCGTTGGAAGAAACCGCTCATCGTATCCTTCTGCGAACTACTCACAAATGTGAGTAGTACCTCATAACACTACGACGCACGTCATGCCGACTTATCCTATTGCAATGTCCATCAGCTCCAGCCAATTAAATAAGTTAGTATTGTACTGTCCGTGCTGAATGATTTGATGACTGTATGACGGCCTGCTCTCTCACATTCGGATGTCATATAGCGCTCGCGACAGATGCCGGCCTGTCTACCTTCTTACTCACGTGTTAGCGGTACTGCTTTCTCAGCGGCCCAGCAGACCAGATACTCACTGCTCATAGACGTTCTACGTGGTCATTTGAATACTCAAACGGCACATAACAATGGCTATTAACAATGCATTCACTACTACGCCCTCATCTTTCGAGCACACTTTATCGGTGCCGAGTTAAATTTCCTCAGTCCACAGAGCTATTCGCTCTCGGAAAGGATGTTTAGAAAATAGTGCAAAGTTTGCTTAGAATACAAATAACAACTTTCTTACCTCTGAATAGTTTCAGAGAGAAAAATTATATCTATAAGCCTTGTCAGAAGGCCGAAAACAAAGTTTCATTAGCGATTTATTGGAACTTAATTAATTGTTATTTGTTCTTCTCATTGCTTCCGGTGTATAGCTGGGATAAAAAAGATTCCCCATTGTCCCTACCAAAAATCCCTAGTGAGCGTCACAGAGCGTCGAGTTTGAGAAGACCTACTGTTCAAAGCAACCTACGAGTGACTCAAATCGATGAGTCAATGCTGCTACCGGTTTTGGCTGCGCGCCAGATATGAACCAAGTGGTATCTGAATGATCGGGATAAGTTACACGGGAAGCACAATGCCGGTTTTCATGGTGATTGTCACTCATCAGATATGCGTACCCCGGTAATCCCTCTCGTGTTATACAATTGAACCCCAGGTGTATAATTTTGTCTAAAATCTAAAAATCAGCGACACCGTGTCTCTTCTCATTGATCAAATTGGTAAGAGATATTTCGCGCATTGAAAAAACTTCTGTTCCTCTTGATCTCTTAACGTAGCATTGGTGGGCCTTTTGTGTGGGAACTGCCAAGCAAGTGAACAACTTGGTTAGGCATCATTCTCGACGAGTTCCACAGACCGGTGAGATAGTCGTGCTCAGATTACGTGTCCAGTTCATCGTCTTCCATGTAAGCCCCGCTGTTCTCTTTTTGATTGCTGAATTTCCTCATTAGGTCATCGTATCTGACACGGGGAATTTGTGAATACAAACCAAAACTAGCCTCTTGTCAATGTTCTGGATTGGCTATTTGGGGTGTGACTAGCGCATGGGTTTCAACTGTGAATTTTCCGAACCTCGTCACACTTAGCCAACTTTGGCTAATGTCCCTGCATTCTTGCCCCTTCATCTACTTGGTGCCTTTGTTCTTCCCGTTCAATCAACTGAACGGGAGGAAACCAGTATATCTATAGACCATGGCTGCTCAATAATCTACCTGTTCGGGAGGCGTAAGGACCAACTTGACACGGTTTAGTTGCATGTAGAAGAGAGGACTGCGTGGCTATGGAAGAAATAGGAACCGATCATTGTTCCAAGACAAACAAGTTATCGATGTTTCAATCCACAGGTGGAATATGGCTGTTGAACTTCATATTGGTTTGTGCACATGCCTCCAGTATCTCAATTGGGTCCAAGTGACCATACAAGAGCTTTATTATTGCGCAGATTACTAATAAAAGATCAGTAGTGTTCTTTCCTCATCCATCTTCCTATCAAGATTTTCAGGCGCTTACCGATTTAGTTTCCGCGGTTTGGCCGTTTCAGTCAACAAATCAAGTGAGCCTATAAATCTAGCTACCGAGGGGATTGAAGACTTAGAATGCATTCATAATGGCCATCAATATCATAGATGCCAATGGCTCTCACCAGCAACGGGGTGCGCAAAGCGCACGCGAATCAACTGACTATTGGTTGAAGTCGTCAAATTAGTCCGTTAATCTTCCGTGAAATACCTGAAGTGGCTACGTCGTTAGTACATGCCTGCAACACATTATACCTGTGGCACACCAGGAAGGCTTTGACCGCGGCATGATGTCGTACGGAAGGTTTACTAATCTCCTCACAGCAATAGGGAAACAGACTATAGATCGCGAATAGCGGAAATTGTGACAGATAATGAATGTTTTTGAATTATGAAACCAAAATCAATACTTCCTTTTGGATATATATATATATACCTTTATTACACACCGGTGTATGATGAACAACAGACGGGGTGGATCCCAGAATCACTAAGACCTGCTGTTCAGTGATGGTAATCGGCAACCTAAGCCTCGGGACTTGGAATGACGAACTACCTAAGGCCCTGATAGGTCAGGTGGGGTATAGAACTAGGCGACAACAAAGCTGCCTACCACCAAGGTTGGGTAGTGGTGGCGGGGCTCGAACCTCAGACCATAGGGTCTGATGCAACTAAACCACAGCGTCATCATCAACACACACACACGCACATATACATAATATCAGCCCCAAACATCACCACGATCTAGGAGGTTTAAAAGCAAATAAATGTTAGGAATTTGCTTTACTGCCAACGGCTGACAAACTTCCCGTTGAACATATCAGGGAGTCTAACTTCACACAATCTTCTACGTTGTTTTAGAAGCAATTCCTTTCATGATTTTGAGCAACTATTTTGTTCTTTAGTGAGTTGTTCGTAACTATGTTTCTCCTTGCAGTCCAGATTATCATGTGAATGAGACGCAACAATTTTTCATCAACAAAAGAATCTGGTTGTTGAAAAGTCATTCGCGCAATCGTTTCAGATCAGAAATAAAAACAAACACAAAACCAATATTTTCATCTGAATATAGGTGAACTGGATGTCCAGAATGTTAGTTTGGATGCAATTCCTCCAGTGCGCCTGGCGTAACGTGTTTGTTTCTAAAACCCATACCGCTTGCATTGAACTCTGAAGGCCCGAACACCACCACCCATACCGCAATGGTACATGTTAATTTCCAGTCATCGATTTTCACATATTAAAATTCCCCCAAGGGCAGTTATTGTCAAAGTTCTGAGATAAAATTAAGAGCTGATGTTNATGTTCAATTCTCCTCCCCCGCCCACCCTATCGAAGAAGGCTATATTAAAAACCGGAAGTTCTGTTTTGCTTCACCTCTTACAGTTCAAACACCTCGCTCGGTTAATTTATTCTCAAGCATTGGTTGTGTGTGAGGCGCCGGCAAAAATGAGGTTTCCCTGATTACACACTCACACGCGGATTATTTATGATAGCACAATTCTTTGTGGCACGGTATGATACTGCTGTTTTGCGCCCGATTGAAGTCATCGATCCCACGGCACCGGCAAACAAGGGCCAATCGGGGATTCGGAAGTGGGGGGGGCGGGCGGGCGGGATGGGAAGAGAAGTGAACTTGATGAAATTCCTCGATGCTGTTTCCGGCATGATGCCAAATCGGCCGGATTGGGTAATCTACTGCTGGGACGGTGAAATAATCTCCCCTATCTGAACTTTCAAGCAAAGTGACCGGGTGCTGTACAATTTATTTGTGAAACACGTGTAATCCGTATCCGCCTCTCCGGTTGCACAATTCAGACAAATATGACCGGAGAGAGAGAGAGACAACAGCCAGATAACAGCTACTTCCAATAAGCTGTTTGTATAAAAATGGAGCATAGCCTAATTAAAACAGTCCCAAAGTCACAAATAACAACTTTTTCTGCTTGAATAAATCGTGAAACTGGTCGTGTGTACTTCCAGGGGATTTTTATCCCGAAANTCATGTGACAATTTAGGCCTGCCTACCACAACCTAAATATAGAGATCTATCCCATCTTAAGTCATTTTTGGATGAAGACAAATAAAATCACACCGGGACAAAGATGTCATGTAACAAGTAGATCACCTTTTGAATCGATTCAGACAGTGCGCGGCTGTGAGAACCCATCCGGATGCGAGGAAAACACCCCCACACAAATGCCTGACGCTTGCTCGTTTGGTCATCGGTAATCGATAGCCAATTGTGACCAGATGTGTTGTGATCAATTCCAGTAAATTCTTTGAACGTAATAACTCGTTCGACGAGGGTGTTGTAATTGGGCCGGTGATATTTTCCACAGAAGCACAATCCACACATTCGATGACGGACGTGGTTTCACTCTGACCGACCGGGGCATTCGCTCTCTCGGAATACGGCGATTTGACAGATGACTCGTTTTGTCTATATGTTTTGAGAAGTTTCAACAGTCCATCCGATCGTCTTCGCACGCGGTAACCCCGATAAATAGCCGGTTTTATTATCGGTCGACCATGAACATTGTCTAAAATTTATGGGAAAGAAGGATACTGTTGTCAAATGGGTAATTACGGTTTAACGGGCGAATTATTGTCTCTGTGAAGTTGCTACTCCCCTGTGTTTGTAATGGAATTTTGTATGCTGTAAAGAGAAACAGTAGGCATTTTTAGGTGCCCGTCGATACGCATGGGGGTAGGGATTACGCATGTGTTAGCATATAAGAATTTTCTATTTTTAAGGCTCTTCCACTTCTGTGGCTTCGACATTCAAGTCAAGTCGAAATAGAGCTTATGCACCCGATAGGGGAGAAAATACATACATGAAACGAGTAATACGTAAACGATGAGTGGATTAAAACAAAGAAGCACTAGCTGGACAAGTGATTTTCAGTGCCAGTAGTGACAGTTGTCCGAATGACGTGCAAGATAAGGGATGATGCCGTTTGGGTTTGTGGTGGTACGTGCATGATTAAGCCTAAATTTGAAACCAGTGGACGTGGATCAGTCCCAAACTATTTATTGAGATGAATGTCGTTGTGACCTACAATCGTTTTTTACATTTGCCACGCCTGTCCGTAGCTGGGTTGATAGATTGGTTGATTGATCCGCTGATGAATTGACCGTTTGAATGCCTTCTTGATCACATTCGGTGACAAGAGCCATTGTTGGTCTGCCTGCATGCCTGCCTGCCTACTCAGCAGTGTTTTTCGGTCCTAATGAATCGCGTGACATATACATACTTCTTTTTACAACCTGAAGGCTCATTTTAGCAGTTTGTTAACCATTTGTAACTCTTTGCCTCTCTGCGGTAGTATGTGTGTAAAAACTGGTGTAGCGGTTTTAACCTGTGGGTCGGTTTAAATTCACCGGACCGACAGAACCAGGAACAGGAAGGAATTCATGTTAAACTGTGCGCTTGTTGGAGTCAAAGAAACGGTTTACTTCACCTTGCCCCGCATCACTGATTGGCAAATTCAAACAAGACCGTATTAAGAGCACCATGGTAACTGCATACCCGATAAACAGTATTGTGCTAGCAGTGCTAGACAGGGAGTAAAATAAAATAGAATAAAATGTTGGAACATTCAGTAGGAATTTCCCAATGGTGTTCAGTGAAATCAATATAGAACATGTGTTGCACATGAACAGAATCCTGTGATTCCTAAGTAGTGCGGTGATCCCAGCCTACAAGATAACGCATAACCTGGAGCAACGCGGTACAGTTTTAGGACAGCGGTAATTAACCTAGCTTCACGGATGACGTCAGCAAAGCGCATGGGTGCCACAGCTTCCGGACTACATACCATAGGTCAATTGTATCAGTCAATGAGAACCCGTGCGGTCCAGGCAGAAGCAGAACAACGGCAAAATACTAGCATCCCACTGGCAGACGCCCGGATTACCAATGAGCTTGCTTCGCACATATTATTTATTTTCAAAGGGGAATTCGTCGTGTATATAGCACATGAAACGTGAACCAAAAGGCTAGAAGCACTGGATAGCTGGTTCGACCTGGTTGGGTCTCATCAGCAGTGCAAATCCATCGACCCAACCGGGGATCGAACCAGGGACTAGCCTCCAGGGT
>UZAN01051068.1:1999-13569 GCA_900618425.1 Echinostoma caproni | reverse complement strand
AGTAGGCCAGCCCCGATGAGAACAGCAAGCAGGACGGTAAAGTGATTCGATAGAATCCACGAGGATGATGAGCTCAACCATCGACCTGTATGTGGATACTATAAAAGAGTGGGAAATTAGAAAATTCTCAACCGAAGGGTCATATGCACCATTACGACCCATTGTCGCATACACAACAGCCATCAAATACCATCTCGCAAGGCACCTCTTCCAACTACAACGCCCATGCATACCTGTGAACCAAAGTGATAAAAACAGTCCCACAGCATTCGTGGAACGCGTCAAATAGCTGACGATCCAACGGG
Source organism: Echinostoma caproni (assembly GCA_900618425.1). Lineage (NCBI taxonomy): Eukaryota > Metazoa > Platyhelminthes > Trematoda > Plagiorchiida > Echinostomatidae > Echinostoma > Echinostoma caproni. The sequence goes on along the minus strand of UZAN01051068.1, from coordinate 13,264 downwards.
ACGAAGTGATGGTCTGCTTCGACGTGACCTCACTAAGTCAAATAGGTCCCGTCAGGCTCCGTGGATGGGGACTCCGAGATCATGGTAACTGGGGGTNNNAAGACACTGAGTGACATGGTTGTTTCCCAAACAGTGACGCCCGTGCATCCATTCAACACTCTTGCAACCCCAATCTCTATGAACTCCCTATCGTCTTCCTGAATTTTCTCCCAACATTTTGAAATTCCATAAACCCCTCTGTGGATGACATTTATCATACTCGGAGCTGCCAAGGTAGATCAGTTCCACCATATCATTGCGAGCAGATGCCTGAAATCAACTTTACACCGAGGGAAGACAAACATGGACAACTTTCTTTCCTCGATATGATTCTCATGAGAAAACCTGACGAAGGATAGAGACCACATTCAATTGAAAACTGACCACGACAGATTGCACCCTCAGTTATCAAACCAACCACAACTCGTGCGACGGTGTTGGTGAACTGTATTCCGCCGAGCAAACACACTGCAACATACCGGAGCTAAGGATAAAGTGAAGCACTCAAATCTCTCAACTGTTCTTATCTAACACGTACGGCAGAAGCATACTCCAGGACGCACAAGAAGATGAGTTCTACGATAAACTCAATGAACTCATTCAGTTGAGCCGAAAATCCGATATCGTTGTGCTCGCAGATGATTTTAAGGTGCAGGCTAAAAAACTGGGAGTGATAGAAGCTTGCCTAGGCGATTGTTCCGCTCTGCCCTAACAGTGAACAGATAAGGACGATCAACTTCTTCAGTTCTGCCCAAATCACCATTTATCCTCACTGAGTAAGAATTGCCGACACAACTCTTAACGGACAGCAACATGGCGCTTAAATTCAACTGGCACGCTAACTCAGATCGACTACATAGCAGTAAGCTACCGTTGGCGTGGCTCAGTACAAAACTGCAGGTCCTATTGAACCACCTGCGTTGAATCTGATCATGCGTTAGTTTTGATGCAGTTCACTTTCCAACTCACTGGTCGCAGAAGATCCCACCAAACTCAGTTGGCAGATCATCGGTTATCTGACCCAGCCGTTCGTACCCGTTTTGAATCAGAACTAGAGCAAGAGATAAACGCACTGCGCGGTGGTAGTGTAGTTTAGCTATGGGATCCAATTAGACCAGCAATGCCCTCTACGAAAGCGTTGCTTGTGGATCTCAAGCGGTAGCACGTCCGGGGTATGGGATATCCGACGAATCAGTAGCGATGATGGCAAAAAAGCAGCAAATCTCGAACGCCAGGATCAAAGCAGAGGTAGATGGCGCTGCAACGACAGCTCAAGAAGAGCTTCACGAAGGACCTGGAGAAAGGGTAAACAACTATAGCTACCGAAATGGAAGTAGCAGCTGAATCAATGAACAATCAAGACTGTTCTAACTGATACGCAACACGAGAGTGCGGTGACCCAGTTAGCGAAACAATATGCGATGAGTTGGACCAGCCGTTTACAATATGGAACAACGGCTTGACCGGTGGGTGGAGTATTGCAACGAACAGTTCAACTGCCCAGGTGCTGACCTGGCTATCTCGTCTGTTGTGATTCAGATTCCGTAGGTAGTGTCCTGTGAAGCTCCTACTGAAACAGACGTACGATCTTGCATCCAAGCGCATTCGCGAAGTTACACTAACGTCCTTACTGGGACCTCCACGCTGCGACATGTAGTCTTGCTAGTGTTGGCTCAGTGAGAGATAAAGCCGCGCTTCTAGGTTGGTTTCCCGGCGAAATCAGGCTATGCGGAGTGAGACTTAAACAGTCGTCGCTCCGAAAGCTGAAACTTGTTTGTCCTCCCAGCATGCGCACCCACTAACTACCGAACAGAAGCGGTCAAACATACATGCTACCAAAAACTACACGACCCCTTGCGTAAAGAGTATGGGGCTGATATCGTAATTTCAGCTGGAGATATGGATGCTAGAGTTGGCCGGCTGACCTCGAATGCGGTGCAACTGGGAGGTCCGTTCGGACTAGATTCCTGTCGCTCGGAAAAGCGGGAACGGTTGTTGTCTTCATGTTCCGATCACCGATTATTACTAAACAGTACGAACTTTAGACGTTCCAACTGCCGGTAGGCCTTTTGGCGTTCACTGTCCTTGAGTCAGCAACAAACTCAGATCGACCACATCGCTATAAGCCACAAATATTGAGGTTGCATACAAGACTGGCGATCAAACTAGAGCACTCCCTTGATTCCGATCACGCATTAGTTTGCACTAAGCTGTCCCTGCTCTTCGGTGGGTGTTCTAACCGCACGACACAGCGACGGTTAGACTGATAGGTTGTCTCGATCAGCATGCTTAGCCGTCTTTCAGGACGCGCTAGATAAAAGGCTAGAACCAACCCCATCCGATGAAATTAACCAGCACTGTTTGCCTGTCAAGAATGCTTTACATTCTTCCGGCTTAGTTGTGCCGCGACGCCCTGGATTTCCGCGGAGTAACATGTCCGCGAGGATCAGGCTCGGTTTAGCGCCGATCGTGGATGAGTTGATAAAATCTTCTCCTTCCGAGAGCTGCTAAAGCACGGTCATGCCCATCAAAGAACAACGAAGATTGTGTTCCTAGACATTTGGGTGGCCTTCGACTCTTTCAATGGGACCGCACTATGGAACTGTTCGTTGAGGCATGGAGTACATGAGGAGTGTGTGTCGATGCTCAAAAAGTGGTACCATCAAACCTCAAGTCGGGTTAGGGCATATGGTCGGCTTTAGACGGTTTGGCAATTGAAGTACCCAGGTATGGTATGTATTTTTTACCATCAAAGTGCAACGTGCTGGCACGAGAAAGGCAGGAGCCTGTGTCTGCACTCACCCTCTGTGGTGATTAGTTGGAAAAGCCTTAAATACTTCGGGAGTTTGATCACAGCTGGCAGTATTGGAGGAGGGGGGGGGGCAGTGATCACATCACGAATAGCGAAGGCTAGAGCAACTTACCCTGCTACACCTATGGCGTTACCATGACGTCCTACTGTCCTTTAAGAGAAAGGTGTATATCGCCGCGGTTCGTAGTGTTCTGATTTTCGGTTACGAGGCCTGTCCTCTCTGAGCGGAAGGTGCTAATATACTTTCTGTATTCGACTACCCATCTCTCCGAAGCAGTACCCATGTCTTGTGGGAACATCGAGTGAACAATGACGAGGTTTGCCGTCGTGTGTTGGGTGCGGATAATAGTTCATTTAAAGTACTCGCTCTACAACATCTCCGATGGCTCCTTTGGTCTCCCATTTCTTTTTTCTGTACTCGTTCCTACTATTATTGTCGTTGTATTTGCTTGATTCTCATGCTTGTTCTCAAGCCGATGTGAAGTATGTACATACAACCCAAGCAATCATGTGGCTGGGCCGTAGTCAACAATAGAGTTAGTCATAAAATCAGGCACAAGCATTCTCTTCGACGCGCTGACCCGAGATCACAAATATCGAACCACTGCGTACGATCAGGTCACAAAATTGTAACTGATAAATCGAAGGTAGTGACACGAGCTAAGAAGAAGGGGAGCGATTAATTCTCCAAGCTCTCTACTCAGACAATTCGCTCAACCGACAATTCGAGACAGACAAACATTACGTTTCTTTCCTTTCCAAACAAACTAAACAAATCCATTTTGGAACAAAGTTAGTACCTTCATTGCAAAATTGATCGTGAGCGCAACTTGGTCGCGTTCTAGAGATACAGTTCTTGACTATGACATTTGCGTTAGTCAATCCAGAGGCACAAGTACCGTGGCACATCAGTGAGCCAAACACAAAGCATCATCTACTGAGCTCTGGCCACGTTCCCGGAGAATGTTTTGAACTCAAAATCATTTAAATATTTTTTAGGTTGTTCATTAATATGCTTGAATGATACAATGTATCATAAAGGAGATACGAATAACATGGACATTTTACAGCACATTTCATCGACAGTGGCTTTTCAGCACTACTTGATGTAGATGAAGTCGAGAATTATCATTCACAAGTCAGTGCCGGGAAGACGAGAGTTAGTTATTACGAACAACGGTAGAAGTATCGAAAAACGGTTTACATACTACAAAATGTCTCATTCGGAACAGGTAGATATGCATTTTCTGTGGTTACGATTTTACACACAGTAAATCGCCTGATGTGAGAAACCACCAATGGAATTCTTTCGCGCACACTAACTGTACTACGCACACGTGTGGGTAATATCTCACAACACTTCTACTCCGATGAAATGAACTCTGCATACATCGGGCAATGATGCCTTTCTTCTGAAATCGCCACCCACTGAAAATGTCGCTTGGTTTATTGCACTATTTTTGAAGATCAGACTAGGAGTTTGATTTGCAACGAAGCTGTGATGTACGGCTATGATCTTCGTGCCATTTGTCGCATTTACTTTGGATGCAAACAGCTGTTGTCTCTTATCTCCAATTTGCTGCGACTCGTTCTCGGCAGCTGCTCTCAACATTCCAATCTTCATTCTACTGCTTTATCCACACGGGCAGTCAAAAGACAGTAACCAAAAACCGGAGCATAAGAATTCACGGTTAGTGGTTGTAAAAACTGAACTGAACGGTTGTATACCAGGCCTCTAATGACACAGTTGTCTGGGGTTTCGAGAATGAAATTGCAGCACATGTTTCAGCCTGAGCCTCAATCTGAAATTGTGTTTGGACTGAACTACGATCGACTGCGTCGGAAAAGTCCTTGTCCGGGTAGAGCGATTTGAATGAAATCAGCAGTTTTCCTACACACACTTAGTGCTGTGTTTCCGGGCAATTGTGCTGCTAGCACACCGGCTTTTCACATTCAAAATTTCCCTTTTTGACGGCTACAATGAGCTTATTCTGCTCGGGTGGCCGCAAACTCCTCCGTCAGAATCTTGGGTGTCGCCATAACTCCTGCGTCTTGGCGCTTGGGTCCTTCGTTTGACTAGGAAATCGTAACTTTCTTCCCGGTGTACTTCCACACGACATCAGCCAGTCTGAATACACTCATAGTCTTCTAGGCATTAATGATCTGTGACGTCTCCCCCAGGTCCTCCGACAGGCTCGCCGTGAACTGATCCAGGAATTCAGAACGCGCAAAGTCGGAAGCGCCCGATCAAACAGGTCGCGCACGGCAACGGTGTGCGACAGGCGTCCAAGTAAATTGCGAATTGTCGTCTAGAAGCCACGCAATGCTTCTTGGGGGTCAGACGGAGTGTCGAAACCCGAGATCAGGTCTGCCTTTGCGGCGGCCGCTCCATCTTCCCACATTCAACACCACGCGCGCAAGATCATTGAGAAGCGCTCGGAAGGCTGCCAACTTACCCATTCCACAAACCCCTCAAATTGCTCCGGGAAAGTCCGCACGTCGTTATCCTCGAAAGCTGCAGGCCAAGGCACTTTCATCCTGAGGACGGGACTGTTATATATCTGTTATATATCCCCAAGATAGTGCCGGGAAATTTGTTTCTTATGAACAACGCCAAGGGTATCGACGAACCGACATGCATACAACAAAACTTCTCATTTGTAACAGGTCATCATAATTCTCACAAGCTGTCAGGATACTTGATGGAATAATCCGATGGTGGATGCGCATTTTCTGTGGTTACAATTTTCACATTATTTCGCTCTAGGAGGTTTTGGTCATTTTTGACCGTTGTGAGAAGTCGCAAATCGTATTCTTTTGCGCACTTCCAACATACTGCTCGCAAGTGCGAGTAGCATACCACAACACTAGGATCTACTACCCTGATGTGAGAACCGACAGTAGAAGCCCTGTACACATAAACCACAAACATACAGATATACCTAGGTAGCCGGTATACCTATACAACAATGAGGTTAGCAAAAATCACAACTGGGACCCAGTTCACACATGGGAGAAAATAAGTTAAATACTTACGTGCCGAGGGTTCGGAGCGCTTTCGTTCTCCTTAGCGAAATCTGACCAAATTTTCCAATTGTCCGAACGCAATACATGATTGACCAATAGGTCAATATAGGCCAGTTCAGCATAATGTTTCGTTCGAATCCAGTCCAGTGGTACAGAGGTTTGCAAGAGTGGGACATTTGAATCCGATGATGTCATTTTATTGTGCACTGTTCGGTTGAAATGAGATAAAATCTCCTGTGACCGTGTGTTCAGACTTGTGAGAAGCACTTGATTGGCAGAGTTTAAAAGAGCCTGGGCAGTGTAGAGACTTTCTTGTAACTGTTTGTAACTTTTCAATAATATTGGTTTGTAGAGTGGCGTGGGTGAGATAACTGGAGTGGCCGATTCGTCGTAATTACGCCATTGAAGATTTGCTTTCATCAGCTGTGAAGGGAAATGAGGAAGGATGGCAATAATTCCAGAGGCTTCACATCAAAATCAATTAAACTGATAAGCGAGCGATAGTTTTACTGATCATAACATGGGGTTTTTTCATCAAGTCACGGAATAATTGCATTACCTTAGGGCTGTTTTGAAGAATTGAATCCATCACAAATTTGAATAGAAACGCGGAGATAATGCAACTGTGTAGAACACCACCTTTTGTAGTGACCTCGGATGAAAAAATACCGTAAGGTCGAATTCAGCTTGGGCTGTTCGTATAAAGGGATCGCAAAATTGAGATGTACTTCTCGGACACTTTTCAGAGAGATACAGCGCCAGAGTTTACCGCGGAAGATGGAAATGGTGGGTCTACAAAAGGAGTGATTGTGTTTTGGAATTTGACCAAGANAAGAGTGGTCGGTAGAACCTAGACCAAGATTAAAACCGGATTGGAACTCACGTATACACTCTTCACGTGCGGTAGACAGTCGACGAAGTATGACGCAGCCGAGAAATTTAGAGGCAATGTTGACTGAACCAATCCCTCTGCCGCTTTCACAAGAGGACCTGTCGCCTTCCTCGTACATTGGTATGATCACCAATTTACACTATTCCGTTGGAACCTCTTCGCTCTCCCACATTGAGCCCAGGAGTTTCGTTAACTCCAAAACCAAGGATGAAACTCCATCCTTAAAAACCCATGGGGGTAGCCCATTTGGGAAAGAGGCGTCATACCTTTTGAGGTAACTGACTTCCCGGGAAATCTCCATTTCAGATGGAGGACTGATATCTATTGGCAGTAATTGTCCAGCTGAACCAGGTATTGAAGGGTGTTTTATCAATGGGGGTAAGCTGAACTGTGCCTTTAAATGTTCTGCCGATTGTTCATGATGGTGTGGCTGTTGATGAATCAGTGTGCCGTCTGACTCCTCAGTTACCTGACTTACGCCTACTTTCCTAGGGTCTGAACTCTTAATTATTCGGAAAAGATTGCGACTATTACCAATAGCCGCAGCCCTCTCGATCTCTCTGCACTTTCCTACCCACCACTTCTCGCGGTCATTCCTCAGACTCTTGATGAACTGGCGTTTAAGGGATCTGCGCACTTAGTCGTATTTTGAGTTCGAAGGAATGGCTTTGCGAGCGTCCAGCAGGGCAACGGAGTTTTTTTAATTGATCGTTTTGCAGAAGCTGACCGTTATTCTGATTGAGATTTGGATCGCTTCCTTGATTGTCGTTCAGTGTTCACTGAGTCCTCCAATTGATAGTTGAGCTGAGAGGCGATCTGATAGTTCCCAATCGAAGGCCCATTTGCATCCGTTGGTGACACTATTGAGGGTATCCGTTTTCGGTTGTTGCTTACTAGGAGTAGGGAGCATCTCACTCGTTGCAGAACATGGTCCATGTCCACGTGTGTTGACCAGTAGGAGCGGCAGTCCTCAGTAGATCCACGCCAGCGGTGGCGGATGGTGATGTGATGGATTCGAGGCCAGTGCTGTGAAGCGGTTGTTGATCTCCATGTAAGGCGGTCGTCGTTTGTTATGCGAGAACTTGGTGATTGACAAAAAAAATCCACGGTCAGCGCAAAGCGGTAGCATTCATTTTTCGTTATCAGTCCGGTTAGCTGGGACTGCATGTGAACCACCAAGTAACCTTTCTGCTTCGTCCAGGCGTCCCACTTGAGCATTGGAATCCACAGCGACCGCCGCGATGTCCGTTGACCGAGCAGTTGAGAGGTTCTTGTANACTTCATAATTCATTTCTGGCGAACTCCAATCAGTCGGTGCATACGGGGATACGACGAATAAGCATTGACGCTTCGTTTTGTAGTTGTTGACCCGTAATGAACCATCCAGACGTGTAGCACAAAGTCGGCTGCTAACCGCGATCCGGTCGAGCAGTCAACCACACCCATACCTTTTCGGTTGGGGCAGTGGTCACCGGCTTAATTAGGCATTGAGGTGTTTTGAGCACCTTGGACGTCTGATCCCGCCCGAAGGGTTTATGATCCGATGAACTGGACACCGGCTCCCAATGGACTGCGGTTCTCACACACCGCCCCGCTACCTTGCGAGTCAGGCTTTAGCTAGCCGAAGGCTCCGGTTGTGGATTCCTCAAGCAAACTAACCTGCCTTGGTCTGGGTAATTTGACAGTATTCAGCCCACAAGCCAATCATGGAACGTTTTTCATTTTTCATAAGGATCATTGTACCATGATTTTCTTGGCACACAGTCTGTCTTTAGACAAGTGTGAAATATAATATAATATAATACGAGCAGTGAACGGTCGACAATGACACTGGGCGTTATCCCAACACCAGCAACACCTCGAGCTTCGGATGCCAAACCGCCTGACAAACGGTGAGTGAGGCGTGAGGATAAGGTTGGATTTGGAGAACGCAGGGAGATGACTGAAATAGGGTCTTGTATGCGTTTCGGAGACAACATACATCTAAATGGAAGATTTCAATGGTTTTAGCTAAGACAGCTTGTTGACCGATCTGGGAAAGTGTACGGACATTAAATGCGGCCAAGTGAAGAAGGAGATTTGGGTTTCGAAAATCTGATAGCCAGTGAGTGGTTGATCTCATTCGTTGATCGCTGATATCCCATGGGTGGCACAAATAAGATGCATCTCCTAATGGTTATTAAGGTTGAGATCCCCGGAGCCCTCATTTTAACTTCAAAGTATATGCTCTAAATTGAAGATGTGGGAATATGATATACTAGATCAGTTGCAATGGTCTTTATGAAATTATAGACCCAATTATTGGACAACTAACATAACCAATGACTGTAAAACCACTTTAGGAATCGCAACACAAGAATGACCACCTGCGATTTTGTCAGTTTCTCAAGAAAATGTGTACACAAAGACACAAAATCGTTGCACGGCGAAAAACAGATTCCACAAGGCAGTGGGTAAAAGCCATGTTTTACGGATTTATTCACAACAAAGCGACCACAAACGGTCAGTTACCTCACGAAGTGTGTTGATTGCCGTTGTGGCTTGTCGAACATAAACCAGAAGAACCTGATGAACACGTTCTACACTGGACAGATGACTTGCTACAGCATCCGTCCAATTCGGTCGGGTATCCAGTCGTAGCAACCACGGCTGATCGATATAGACTGCGTTAAAATGGCGAATTTCCTCCTGTACCGAGGCGTTTAAACTGGTGAGTAGCCGAGCAACTGAGTCCTGTACCCGATCAATCTACATGAACGAAAAGAGGGAAATCGCAGGAATTAGAAACAAATGGCCCATACCGAATTCCGAAATTCAATCGTGGTTAAACCACAGGCAGAAAATAAGCTGATTCGAAATTCTGTTAGCAAGTCTAAATGGACAATGTTAAAGTTGGTTTGTTAAGCCAGACGTGAACAATATGCAGTGAAACCTGGGATGAGAAAAACAAAAAAATATAATGATTAACAACATGGACAATGCCAAAGTTGAAAAGGCAGGAATAACAAATAACCAATAAGTCTCCCGAAGGAGCCTATTCAGTGTGTATGATCACGGTGCACAGTACTAAACGGTATCCAATGTCGATGCGCATCTTTACAGTCCCTTAGATCAATTTCACATCTAACCCACTGCATGCATAACACAATACTCTAAGTTGTGGCAGATTGATTATCATGTTCGAGAGCCAAACGATTAAAACAAAATAAACGTAAAAATATATGAGGATTTCGACTCAAAGGGACAAATCACGCACAAATCTATCTAACCACCAGGAGAAGTGCTCACAAAGGCAAGAGTCAAACTAAAGATATCCAGACACAGTAACATATGATCAGCGAAGAAAACTTTATTTGAAGAAAACTTTGGAACTATCTTGAAGAACCACATTTCCTAACCAGGTGTTATGGCTTGCAGTCGATTGAAACGTGTACCGCGCACGATGTGACGGACGGATAGGCCGGTGCGGCCTGCCACCACAAACACGCATGCCTGTCTTTCAGACATATACCTTTACAGCTTCTGTCCGCTTTAACGAATCAGATTTATGTATTGATCCGTATGGATAGGTTCGTTGACTGTTCAGCTTGATGGCTCCCGTTTTGGTCAGCCGTTGGTCTACCTCGCTCCCATCCTCCATATTCATCGGCCCAAAAGATCTGGCTACGCAAACATTTGCATATTGAAAATAGAAAAACTGTTTGATTCGCTGCGTACTTATTTATTTGCTTAAACTGGACACAACACCCCCTCTCCCTTACAAGGCACACAGTTTCGCTAATAGACTTTCATCACCAAGCGCTCGTTCCCGTGAGCAGTACCGATAACACGGTGTGCCTGGTCCAGATTGAAGGAATTAAATGATGAGTGTTTGGTTTTAGTTTGCCTGTAGCCTGACATTCCATAGTGTGAGTCGCGAATTCGGAGTTCGATCTACACGCCGCGACTCGCTCATTACACCTCTTGTTTGGACGAAGAAGAGGAGAAATTGCAATGTTGGGATCAATATCAAAATGAATATAAAGAATTAGCGAGCACCAAGACTGAAAAAGATATGCAGATGCACGAGTGTCACTGTTTACAGCACTTAACCATCTCAATCAATGTCTTTAAACAGCGGCTGCACTGATAATGGGATTCCAAGTAAGAACAGTAATGCCACTTTATTGTCCAAATACCGTTATAAGTTTCATACCCTCAAGCCAGGTTTTAGTCCGGTCACGTTTGGCCAACCTCCGACCAGTATCTGGCCCACGTCAGGGGGCCCAATGAACTAAATTTATGAAGACCAAACCACTCGTAGTAGTGCACGATTGTAATGGTATAAAACTCGACACCCCCTTCGGTTTCCGACTACACACATGCAATCCGACGTAGATGGCGGTGTTCGACAAACAGTATCTTTCGTTAAGCTGTTCCAGTAAGGAAGTCAATGCACCCTACAGCGTCGCCGGTCACAAAACAGCCGTATGAACTCGAGTCTATGCAAAAAAAC
>UZAN01051065.1:0-19475 GCA_900618425.1 Echinostoma caproni | reverse complement strand
TTTTATTTACTGGCGAAATCTCTGAAACACATCTCTAAATGTAGTGGCATCGTCAGAGATAAACTGACCGATTTTATCATTGACAGAAACCTACAAGCATGTGAAAATTTCGTTGCCCAAATAATCTCAGACACTCGCCACCCATCACACATTGAATTTTCAAAAGCTGTATCTACATCATCCACACGCTCAAGATTTAAACTTTTATTTGCACGTACCTGTGCTTATCGCAAATTTGTTCTGCCATATCTAGCACGTCTACTTATAGACAAGGACACAAGTTCCACAGAATTGCGCAACCGCTTGCTCCATTGACAAACACCTCATCGCTTTCAGTTTCATTATGTAATGATTTTGTAAATTTGAATCCACAAATATGGTGTAATTTCTGAAAATACACCCATCCGGCTGCATAAAGCTACTACTGACTTGACTTGACTTGGGTTGTGGTTTTTCACAGATTGCTGGAGGACTCCAGTGATATTACATGCATTACGAAACAAGTTTGAAAAATTACTTTCAGCTGCTGAAGAAGAAGCCAACATGAAAATTTCCTCACTAGACGAAAAGACAGTAGCGTTGAGCCCATAGGTTCTCCAAGTGAGCCCGATTCAGAGCTGACTAGACGTCTCCTTACTCACATCCTATACCCAGCTGATATGAATGAATGGCATTAGGTCCATCATGCCTCCGAAAGCCTCAGAGCTTCGTTCTCAAAAAATGGTTGTTAGCCGATCATGAGGTAGTCAGCAAGGAAAGAACTCACCAGAAGGGATTACTACATCAAAGATGTCCAAGAATTTCTTGGCGATTTTTCTGAACTAAAGAGATTTTACCAATATGATCAGTGAGATATTATCGCAGGTACCGAAACGTGAGAGTCAGCTGTAATTAATGATTCCGAACTATCTTTAACAAATAGGTCTCTGCTAAGGTGTGATCGTCTCACACTTAGTGGAGGTGTTTTAATTTATGTTCGCGATAATCTTCAATGCGCAATGATTAGTTCTTTGGTTTCGGCTTCCGACACAATTTGGTGTAAGTTGTGATTGTCTAAATACGACGAATTCTTGATTGGTGCAGTTTACCGTCCTCCTTCATCTCTGAAGGCAACCAATGAGCTTCTTTTGCAAACTATATCACACATGCATGAACAAAATTTTCCCATGTTCTCTAAGTGGGTGATCTGAACTGACCCAATCTCGATAAACCAACAATCGTCCACCCGTTATTCGAACATCAGTTCAAGCAGCTAGACGGCTCACATCTATTGTACAACTGCATGAAGGAGGCCACCAGGTTTGGGAACCTGCAGCCAACATCAATTCTAGATTTTGTGTTGAAAGAAATAAAAGCTGATGATTGAACCCATAACTGTTAAGTCACCCCTTTAGGACACAGTAATCGTGCACTACTTAAATTCAAACAAATTTGTTGCACTTCTTTTCAAAAAGGTTTTCCAAAACCTCACAGGTTCTTAGATTATACAAGGTTGTAGAATATGACGCATTCTACTCATTAATTTTCCCATATCAAAGATCTCAATCCTTCGGTCTTCTGGCAGACATCTACCAAAAGTCCTACAAATCTACTCAGTATTCCTACGTTTTCTCTGAACCGCAGGTTGAAGGTCTACAGCTACCTCTCCGGTTGACTTTGTCCAACATTATAAACCGATATTATTTAACGATGCTATCTTCCAAATTGTTTTGAATCAGATTCTTGTTTTCCTGTGAACGTTTTCTGGCGTTGCTATTAAATACACTGAATATCTATTCTTTCGGATTGACAAGTGAACGTGTGACCTGAAAGAGATTCGATTGCATTCTCAGCTGCCAGTTCAGCTTCACTCACCCCACCCTGTCGGTGGACAGAAGCATCAACGAAAAGGAAACTATTGTTTCATCATCTGATCATGCAGTTGTCCAATTCAAATAACCCTGTGCATAAAATCTGGTGAAAATAACGGCATTCATCTCGGCGTGACTAGCACGATTTTGCTGTGTAAAGCCTTCGGATAACTTTTAGAATTTGTAAACTTGCTGGTTTGAACAATTAGAGTATATTTTTCCCCTGAAGCATAGAAATACCCCCTCCCTGTGTTTCTTTTGCTTCGATTAAGACATTTTCACATAACTTCGGCTAGACCGCCACGTTAGGCAATCGGGTCTACACTACAAACACGTCTGTTATGTCGCCCAATTTTTATGTTTTACTCCGCTTATAAACGTTTGCTTACTATTAGGTCGCACAGTACTATATCCCAGGTGAATACCACAAGCGCAAAGAACACAAGATATAGCACAGTAACAATAGTAGCACACGCGAAATGAGAACAGCGGACTAACACGAAGTCTTTGAGCGGATGATAGTTCTAGGAGCAGAGGCTACATGGGTGAAACACGGTCGGCTATCAATCAATCTCTCAGGCCTCCCAAACACGCGAAAGAGAAGACACGGCTTCAGAAGCACGTGATTTTAATGGCGTTGAGCATAAGTCATGAGCCACCAGTCAATTTACAAGTTTTATTCTGCTGTTCATATGTGACTGAAAATAAGATTGATCAATGCAAGAAAACGAATGTACCAATTAAATGCACAGTGAGCAATGTTCAAACGGCCATAGGCTACGGATCAGACGAACGGAGACAATGAATATTACCGTACGACGTAATATTATTGATTTATCTCCACGAAATTAGTATTGACCCTAATTAGGGTCGAATGTGTTGTAAATTTGTTTGATTTTGTTCACAGAATTAGGAAGTGTGCAGCCGGGCTTATCGTCGGATGAATGGCATTGTTCTTCGTCCCAACAAAGTCCCATGACGTTATATGTTTGGAGTGTGTCAGACAGGTGCGCTTATTCCCCAGTAGGTCGTGCGTGTACTGCCCACTACACGGTTGCTAGTGACGGGAAAACCTGTACTTTGTGAAATTTCGCTCGCCTATCTCCCACACCTCTTAGGCATACCAGCTCACGGAGGACTATGTCCCTGGGGGTATTTTTTCTTTGCTAAGATGTATGACCCTAAAAATTAGCTTTTGACTAAGTATATCTCACACCGATTAGCCGGATCAATTAACCAATCGATTGATCGATCAATCTTGCTGTGTAGATAACTATTCGATTACACTTATTTTTGGTCTGCGTAAGACTGAGGTAAAGATACTCGGAATAGAATTATTGTGTTCGGGTCTACGGCTAGAAAAACAGTATGACCATAAATACTGGCATTTTTCTAAACAAAACACTGCTTTTATAGCGTAAATCGATTGAAACATTACGAAGTTCGACGGACCTGAGACTAAGGGTCCGTTCTTCTGGAGCGGTCTTTGTGCCTAGTTGAACTTACAGCATACCAAGCGTTACGATCACAAAACCCAGGGCTACATTCATCTCTATCCGCATCAATTCCGCATTTGTCCACTGGACTGACCCAACTTTCTCTCCCTGTACTGCTGATCTTGGCTGGTGAACTAACAGTCCAAATACCGTACGAGTCTATCCATTTGTTACCGAATTCGGTGCACTGACTCGTCCTTTCTCGATTGTCAATTTGCATTCAAATGTGAGGGGAGCGAACCAAGTCATTTGGACTTTGCTCACCTGAACCACGTATTTTTTAGTAAAGTGTTTGGAAAGCATTGGGACCTTTTCTGTCTGTTTTGGTGAAGAAATATGAAATGAAATGAAATGACTAGGTCGTGATCTACTGCTCACACTCACCTATCCGAATATTGCACAATGGGCATCTTTGATAGTACTGCATTTGTTCGGTAAGAAGTGACAGTCTTCAACCAAACAAACAATATCCATGTGCTAAATATTCGAGCTGATAAAGTTCTTTCTTTCTAAAGTGTGCATTTGTGAGAGTTATTCCCGCTTCATAGCCCAAATACAGGATTGAGCTATTTGTCACCAAGTTCCCAAGATTTACTTACTGATTGATGGTGACAGCGTNGTGTACCAAATAAAGTGCACAAAGCAATAAGATTGGCCAAACAAGCATCAACCAATCACCATTCGTGTTCTTCTCGTCACAGAAATCCTGTTTAAATCACATGGCTTTGATTGGTCCAGACTGCTGGTCATTGATTTGTTGTCCTGAAGCCATACCGCGTAGCTCCTCGAATGGTGTTATCACAGAGGGCTAGATTCCCACATGTACGTTCAATTTTATGAATCAGAAAAGCACGAGCTTACGCTGCTTCATTTCAGACAGGATGTGCGTGTTCCAAAGTCAACATTTTTGACAGTACGTCATGCCTCATATCTCAAATATGGGATTCATCAAGCCACCAAGATTCTCTTACTGATTTTCTCCTGATGGGTGACATTGGTCAGGTGATTAAACTCTTCCAAATAATTCCTCGGAGGTGCGTGAGTTCGAATTCCGCCACCATTGCTTACCCCACCTAATTCTGGATGTTCCAGACGGTCTGTGATTGAACTTGATTGAACGCAGCTCCCGTCCTGATAATGGATTGTGCTGCTGTGTATGGAATGAATAGAGAAGGAAGTAAAATACTTGCCTTTACTATCATGTATTATGACTATGCTCCAGATAGACTTCACAGACACTCGTGTGGGTGTGTGTATGTAAAATTAATTTTGTTTGAGTCTGACTTCACGGAATATGAATACACCAGGAATTTCGTGGCGAACACAGTGCATTGGAAATGTGTTGCCAACTAATGAATCGCACTCCTGCCCCGTTCCGTCTTCAAGTGGTCAAGTACACACTAGTGCAGCGATCGTTCGCATTGTTTTCATGCAGTTCATGTGTGGAGTGATCACTAGGGGTTCGAATGCGAGCATGAACACACTCCCTCTCGCCTTAGTACAGTGTATGCTTTATCAGCTGAGCTGCGATGCACCGCTCATTCAACTTACAGAGGTCATATTGATACATACCCATACCACAGACCATGTAATCTGAGTACCAATGCACATCTGTCCTAGACTCAAACCAATGTCATCGGATGAATTCCACAAACCCTTGAGTTTTGATTTTCGTTGTTTTCTAGAAATTTATCCAAATTAGCATCTACTCACCTCATCCTCAAAAAATGCGCAATAGTATTCGCGCAGACCAGTGGAATTTATTTAGGAAAGAAACGGAACATGGTCCGTTTATGATTCTTCTAGCTTATCACAACGTGGATTTCTTTACTTTACTTCGATCACAGATCCTCCCTTTAGGTTCGGTGGAATTGTAATCAAGTGTTCTACTGATGTAGCCCGACGTAGTACCGCATCAACCGATTAGGACTTCAGTGATCTTTCTGTTGATATGTAAAGTAGTTTAGAGTTTCACGAATAAACATTCCCAATGTTTTGAATGCAGTTCAATCTGGTGTCACTTAGCATTTTCCCAAAAGTCCCGTCCATCTCGAGCGCTTTTCGGTTACCCTGAAAGTACTCAAATCGGTACCTCAGGGTTACATTGAGTACCTGGCTTCAATCAGTGTCCGATTTGTTCAACGGAGTACGCACATAGAGTCATCCTTCTTTATAACTTGGAAAATGGTGTCATCTCTGATATCAATGTGTTTTACCAATCACAATTCATTGCCAACTTGTCATGCAGAGTGTTACGCCAAAGTTGATTATGCTTCCTCGAACTCGCTTATTGAACTGGTAAGCAAATATGTACGTTAAAACGTGTGTTTGTTTCAATTCTAAACTTCTCAAAGTACCTACTCACCCATATCATGGCAACCCTTCAAAACTTGCTCTCTCTTTACCGCAGTATTCTCAGCAAACTAATCTTCTACCGAAATTCGCTGATGCCATAACTCCATTAAGCATCGATAAACAATGATCTGATCATCATCAAACTGCGTGCTAATTTCCTCTGAGTGATCTATATGATTCTGTAGTTATCTCCCTATTTCCCAACCTGTTGAACGTTTTTGTTAGTTCCTGAAATGCAAGCTTGGGGATTGTAAACGCTGGACAGTACAGTACAGTACACTTGTCGTTGCAAATATAGCAAATCACTAGTGTGGTATTCGAACTCTTGAAAGTACTCAACTTTGCTTTTGCTGTGGTTTTCTACCTCCTAACTTTGATCTATGCCCAAATTTCATTTTGAAGAGGACACTGTTTGAAATATCATTTAATACTTGTGCACATATTTCATTAAGGACCGAGCACATTGATCCCGGTGGCATGTTTCCTGTCAGTCATCCCGAAAACTATACTGGATGACTGCCTGATTGGTGTCATTTTGGGGTGTAGCGTCACCACATGCAGTAAGGTTGCAAAACCATTCCGCGGCTAACTAACAATAGTGATCAAAAAGCCCACGGCCTGAACACTTTGCCATGTGAAAATGCCCCGCTGTCTCCTTTTTCCTCACACTCACTGCTGACCAGAGTTCGAGTAGGAACAAAAGATCTGCCCGCGTTGTACCTTTTGTTAGCTAGCGCATAGTTAATCCCGTTGCAACCAGAACGCTTTGAACACTCGAATAGTGAGCCAATTACCCCGGGGAATTGCCGCACACACGTCCAAAGCGCGGGTAACGCATTGCGTATGCGTTGCAGCTTGTGAAATCAAATGAATTAATCCAATCATGCCGTGCGATAAATTTCCAATCTAACATTTTGTGAATTTGGGGTTGACGATTACAACTCGATCCATAACAATTGATTATGGGTTAACGAACTCGGCTATTTTTTTCACCAGGACTCATATTTGAGTAAACTGAATACAACCCCAACCAGAGGTGTACACAGTGTAGATATCACATGACCTCGTTTGATCGAGCCCTAACAACGTGGCGTTAGTGCGTGTGTGTGTGTGTGTGTGTATTGCCACGTCTGTTGTACACGTATACACAGCACAAAGTTGTGCTTCAGTTTAGATGTAAATCAAAGGACAACCGAGCTCAATAAACCGGTAAAACGTTGCACCAGTAACAGCTTCAATTAAGAATCTGTACCTCGCAAATCCCGTGTTTGTGTTGCACCCAGTCTGTTGCCGCATATCGATTGTCCCCTGACTGATCTCAAACAATTCGTTTAAACCTCCAGGATCGATTATTTACAGATCGTTTTATCCGTGAATCGTTACTTTTAGAATAAAATTGTTTTCAATAACTCATAGTCATGCCATTACAGTTTAAATGAGGGGAAAATCCTAGGGTTTGGGAGGAGAACAATAAAATGTGGGGAATCGTTCACTTTGTGCATGCGTGTCTGTGTTTCTGTGTGTGTTGCATACCGCATTCTCAGATCTGCTTCTGGGGTTTGCAGTTATGTCACAACGGTGGTGTGACTCAGTTCTGAGGGATCGGTGTTGTTGTGTGAAAATGTTTTTGTGAATGGGCAAGGGGAGCTTAGGGGAGGAGTGGGTTCGCGAACCCATTACTTTATTTCCATGCTATATGGTTCTCTCAGAAGAGATTGATTCCAACGAAACCATTGTGTACTAATTTACGGGTGATCAAGATGAGTTTGGCCAGAAAACTCGCATCGATCACAATCGTAATTCAGCAACAGAACATACGTTGTGCCATTACGGTATGACTTTAAAGTACCATTAAAACTATGCTCTTTAAACCTGAGCTCGCTCGGTGCTACACACACGCACACAACCAAACGGAAGAAAGAATTTTGTTGTTTTGCCCCACCCACGCTAGATAAAAAAATACAAGTGAAAGCGTGTTGGTCGTGTGGGGTTAGGTATGATGGCACACACTCACACACGCACGCACACAGTCGACAGACCTTGTTGTGCTATGAACAATAGAGAACACACCCACACCCACACCCAGTAGCCTGCCCGCATATTCGGTGCAAACTGGTCGTGCGCACCGCCTGCAGCGTAAAAACTGTGCACAAGGTAAACAGTGTATTTTTTCCCGTTCGATGCAGAAGCCAATCAGAATTCGCTGGTCACATCTGCAGAATTACGAAACGATATATATCTAACCCACTTACAAAACATTAAATCATAGCACTGCTTCTTCATTGGACTGGCTCTGAAAGAGCTGTCTATCCAATGGTTACCTGGTGTTGCAAACAAGGTTATTGTGATGAAAATACACTTCCTGGGTGCAAGTATATGAATGAACTGACAAGAGATTACCGGATACGCATGCCTGACGAATGGCAAGAACCGCGAAACCGGTCGTGTGCTTTCAGGGAAATTTTGTCCAGTCATTCACAGACTACTTATGCCCGATGACAGACTGGGGGCAGTGCGTTTGCAATGAGGGTATAACCATTAGTGGAGTGAATCGATTTTTGTTAGATTTCATCAAAAAGAAGAGGGTGGAACTCCATGCAACACGTATAAGTACATATCCCTTGATTGGTATGAACCGGTAAAAAGCAGATGAGTGGAAGAACAAGAAGAACAGCAATATCTAGCATCAAATCAAAACCCTGTTTTACTCGCAACACGCCAGCCACGTGCTTTCATCGAAAACGGTACACCGTTTTGGCTCGTCAGAACCACCACACGGTTCATTGTGCATCACAGTTCACCATAGTGCAACTAAGATCCGCTCACCAAGAGTGAGACAGTCTCGTGCGAATAGCTGCACGAGAATGTGTTTCAAGCAATGGACAGCGATCGGTGGTTGCATTGGTGAAGGCATGAATATGATTCAATGCTGCGCATCCGATGCAGTTCCGAAAGGAGCAATCTCACTAACTAGTCATCGCGTTCACAGGGTCCTATGAAACGAAATGCCGAAGATAATGTCTTTTAAATAACACAAAACATTATTTTTACTATCCGTGTTTTCGTATTTGGTGACCCTGTTTCTTCTACACACTCTATTACTCACGTTCAGGCAACTTACTCCTTTGCGCGAATCCATCGGCACGAAATTTGCCCCTTTTGTGACTAGGTTCTTCTTGAGAAGTTCCGCGTTCGCTTCTTCTTTTCTTTGTTTCTTTCGATCGACTAACTCCTGTGGGAGGATAAGTCGGCTTCCTGGATGTCTCTAATGATGGCGGCCCATGCATGATGATCGGTAGCAAGGTTTACGCAGTCTAGGAACCCGGTTCTGGTTCCAGTTGCGAATTCCATATACGGATTGAAGACGCAGTACTTCCAAATCCGCCTTAATCGTACTACTCCAGGTCTTAAGTGGACCACCGAGTCGGCAACGCCATCCACAGCACGATGCAAGGGCTATAGCCTGTCGCGAGAGTTGATTGTCGGGCCTTCAGAGCACATGGCCAGACCACTGAAGGCGCCGGCCTTGTAGCATTTTTGAAAGCTTGTCCATGTTCAAGCAGCACCGTCGAACCTCATCATTGGAAATCCGATCTCTCCAATTTACTTTCAAGATGCGGTGTAAGCACCAATGATCAAAGACTTCTAGCTTCCTTGTATCTTGCACTCTCAGCAGCCAGGTTTCACAACCATAAGTGAGGATGGGGCGGATGGAAGCCCGATAAACCTGAAGCTTAGTGTTTAAGCTTATTTCGCATCGATTCCACAACGGTTTGAGGAGTTGTAGGAAGGCTCTTCTAGCTCCATCTACACGGAGTTGGACTTCATCTTTAGCCTGGCCGTTTGGTCTTATTGTAGAGCCAAGATACTTGAAAACTTCGGCTGATTAGACAAGCTCCCCGTTAATCGAGAGGGGTTCTGTCGTGGTAGAAGTTTCGGTGGAAAATGTCTTCGTTTTCGACGTGTTGATCTCTTGTCCAATGGACTGAGCAAACGGATCTATACGACTTAAAACAGGCTGGAGGTTGTCCATGCTGTCTCCAAGTACAACATCATCCGCAAACTCGAGGTCAGCAGTCCATGTACCTGGGCCAAGCTGCACTCCATGGTGGTCGATGAGTGCTTGTCGCATGGTCCAATCTACGGTGNAGGGGACAACCTTACCTAACTCCAGAGGTTAGGATAAACTCAGCCGATTCTTCTCCATAGCTACGGACGCGTGCCCGGGTTCCTGAGTAGTATGACTTTAAAAGTCTGATGAACTTCTCAGGCATCCCGTCGGACCGAAATATGCACCACAAGGATTCTCTATCGACAGAGTCAAACGCAGCAAGGAACCCAATTAAACATGCAGTGGTGGGCTATTGGAACTTGTAGCAATGTTCCGGAATTGTACGGAGAGTGAAGATTTGTTCAACACAGCCTCTTCCGCGGCGAAAACTCCCTTGGTTCGGGCAAGTGTTAGTATCTCTGACGACTGCGAAGCGATTAAGTAGTATCACTGCAAACAATTTGGCCTCAATATCAAGCAGGCCAATACCCCTGTAATTTTCGCATTTAGATCTCTCACTTTTTTTGGAACCGAGACTAAAATTGAAGCCTTACAGTCTTTTGGAAAGACTTCCTTTTCCCAAATGGTATGGAAAAGAGAGTGCAGTGGATCGATCAGAGTTACTAAACAACCTTTGAATAACTCTGGTGATATCCCGTCTTCTCCCGGGGCCTTCCTGTTTTTCAGAGTGACTGCATTGATGCTTTATGTCGTACCAGGTGGATCACAATTGATGTCGTGAGTCTCCGAACTGCTTGACATCTGTAGAGAGCCAGCTTGGTTTGATGGTCGGTTGAGCAGCCCGTCGGAGTGTTCAACCCACCTTTGCACTTTTTTTCTCAGTTCCCTGGATAAGTTGACCGGTGGTGCTGCGCAACAGTGGTTCCGATATCTGCCTCTTTCCTGCTGCGACACTAATTATACATAATAGCTTTCCAAAGTCTGCTGCGACGGTTGCAGCCTCTATGCTGTCTGCAATCGCCTTCCAGTATTGTTTGCTGACGCTCTTGGCGGAGTGAGTGGCTTGGCGACGGAGAATACGAAATTCAGGAGAATTGATCAGCCGCGCATCTCTTGCCTTTGCGGATAACTGCAGTATACTCTAGGAGATGCAGTCTCTCTTGTGGCGAAGAATCTCACCTAACTGCCCCAGTGCCGCCTTTCTGATGGACGTTTCCAGTGTAGACCACTATGCGTCGACAGTTGAGTCATCAAAGAAAGTTTCGGCTATGTTGGATGCGGTTGCGTGCAGCAGCGCCTACCTTCTCTCAGGTAGTCAGGTAGGTTAGTTAGGTAGTCAGACTTCGGACAGACAACAGATGTCTACTTTGTAGTTGTGCAGTGATCGCATCGTGACACACTGGCTTCCTGTGTCTAGAAATGTTCTAACATTCCGGCAGGCTACATGGATGCTGGATCTGGTGCATAGATGATTTATGTTTCTATCTTGCTCCTTTGTCACCCCAGCCACTGGGAGAGGGCAGAGCGCGTCGCTTTCTGGGAACGCCGTAACATGAATGTGATGTACCATTGTAAGACGACCCATGAATAAACTTGGGAATGAGGTACTAAGTAACGTCCCCAGCGTCGCTCGGTTTTTTTTTCGAGGGTGCACCTCTAACCCTTGCACAACCAAGCACGACCTGCAGGGTAACAGGGTAGAATTATTGGTGACCGTGAGAACGGTTCATACGCCTTTCGGATGGCTCTGCGCCAGTCCAGGATTCCCAACGTGTCCCTGAGGTACAAGGGTTGGTAGCATTCCTCAGAGTTTGTCCTACTTGTCAGAGTAGGCAATTAGCAATGGCCTTATTTGGTGGCTGGAAACATTCGCACACGTCGCGATGCTGTCAACAGACACTTATGGCATTTGAAATGGATATCTGTTGCCAGCCAAAAACCCCACCACTTCCTCTAGTATTGCCGCTGATCGTCCGCGACCGATTATTCAGTGAAGTAGCCTCACCTATTTACGGTTAACCACCAAGGTGACCGTTCTCCTATCCGCGACCTGGAGACGCGCTCGGTAGCACTCAGCTGTGCTATCCGTAGACAGTGCATCGATTACGGGCGTTCACTTCCCAGTTAATTGGATCTGTATGTGTGTGGACAGGGGTGTGTGATAATTATTCAGTAAAAATCAACTAAGCCAATAAACGGTCTTGCAAAACAGGCCGCAAGTAGTTCAATATTCTTACACGACAACCGAAAAAACTGCTCAAAAGTGGTCATTTCATCTGCGTTGCCAATTTAGCACCGGCAGCTTACAGATATGGCTCTGTGAGAATACTTCAACAGGATTCACAGAATTTCTGTGTTTGATCAATTGCTAAAAGTGAAGTTGTTCTTTAAACCCGCTGGTTAACTATAAAACTTTGTTGAGTACTGCTGGCTGCACAAAATGCGGAGCCAGTGTCAACCACTGAGAGGACAGTGTAGAACGCGTGTCACGATATATACAGACACTGGTTATCGGATCTGATGACAGATACAAAACCAATGCAAACGAATGAGCCGACTATCGGCAATGATCATTCAAGGAATTACGCTAACTACTGCAAAATCCTTTTCTGCTCCCCTGGAACTGCACAAGACATGCTGATGTAATGCAATCGATCGCAGAGCGTGTGCATCATGAAAGCTTTTTGTCAACCGCATGCGAAACGGCATTCAAGCAGTAAAACAAGCAAATCGGTAAATTAATTCACGTGAATTCCCTTGTCCCATTTGTTTGAATCCGCTGTCACTCATAGGATAATGATACGCATCCTATGCACCGGGCAGTAGGTGCCCAATGCTGCCTGTGGGGACAGGTAAATGGATGGATCTTGTCCAATGCACTTGTGACGAGCAGTCGTGGATGTGATCGTCAAGTCACGGGACCACACGGTACACCCGGGTAAGATTGAGATTGGGACATTTGAGGATCTGACTACTGGGTGAGCAGAATGATTCCTAATACACCTCTATTCATTGGAACAGGTATGAGAAAAAGGAGCGTGAATATTTTTCTTATAGTTCTGTAGATAAATCGGGTGACTAACTTTTGCAGTGATATTGGTCACAACATTATAAACTCATACTATAGAATGGGATTGTACCAATTACGGTAAAGTTTTAAACAAAACGCGTTTACCCATGAGATAGACAAATCGCCTTGAAAAGAATTGTGTTGCAGATGTTTCACTCCCGGTGTAAAAAAACGGCACTCTCTTAAATCCTTGAACGCAGACTTATCCGGAGGGCGTGCACGCGGACAAATGCCCATAATTAGGTCATTCTATATGAAAATCTTCGAAGTTTTGGTCTCACCTATCATCAGACAACGTGTTACCAATTCAGGTTATCATCTCAATTTTCAGGGAAAACTAATGATGATTCTATGGTCTAATAATGATAGATATATTGCGGTACAAACTTTGCTGACAGGTTGCAGGATATTCAGTTACCCATTCGGGTGTTCTTGTTGTTGTTCCTCCTGATCCATCAACGTCATTAAATGGTTCTTGTGAAAGAATTCCCGAGTCGGTCTACTCGGAGTCGAGCTCAATGTGACGGAACAATGCCATCTTCCCCCTCCCCCTCCTTTATTCACTTGTTCAAGCCCTCGAATTGCTACCGTCATCGGTCTATAACCTGCTCACGTAAAAACAGCGGCAACATTCGTAGTTAAAGGAAATTACATCACTGATTGCGCGACCGTAATTCTCCAATTTCATCCAGCTCAGTTATTTCATCCTGTGTTCCCCAATTCTCCTCGCCTATTTCTTTTTTATGAATCACTCGAAAACAATTGTTCGCCTTCGGACTTATGTTCTGATGTTACAATGGGATTATTTCGGAATTTCTTTTTTACTCAAAATGATATGATTGCACTAGATCCGGCTAGTTACCAAGGTCATCGCAAACGAGTTTGTCCGCCACCAAAATGATAGATTTATTTGCTCAAACCGGTGATGATCAGCGCATTCGCAGACAAGAACACAACAAATTGTGCAGATAGACATCTAAAAATTCATCGAATTGCCAACTTTCCGATCCGGTCACAACTTTGGCATCGGATTTAGCGCATGAGTGAGCGCGCATGCACACGCACTCAAGCACATGCATGCGCTGACGTTAAAAACGAGATGTGTTTATTTACCAGGTCTGGTGTGTGTTTGTGCTTGTGTGTTTGTAATTCCAACACACCGTCCATTGACCTCTGACTGACTGACGGACTGAAAGCATAATTTTGACAAGCACAAATGTTCAATTTGAAAGTGAAATCGATAATTTCGTGTCAGTCCAATTTCGGCCTCGGTTTGCAGCCGCAGCGCCCCTGTTTCATGTGTCTGTGTTTCGGAACGAAGTAGACAAAGAATTCAAATAACAAACAGTATGTTGTTTATGGCACAATCGATCACATTCTTGTGTTACATTGCATTGCACAGAACTTACAGTCGATTCGGGGTCATTGACCACAACCGAGGCCCAGTTGGTTTTAAGAAAAACGCGTTTAGTAGATTCCCCTGGCTGTGATCAAATTAATATGATCATTTGTTAAATGACATAAGAATTAAGACACTGCACATGTGAGTAGGAATACTTTGATGAAGATGCTTTGAAGTAAAACACTTTAGGTACACTGTTCTGTAGTTAAAAGTGCACTCACCACTCACAGTCAAATTGACTCTTGCAGCACCGAAAAGCAGTGGAAGCACTGGACAATGTGTGCAGAGGCTTCAGCCCTTAGAGTGGGCAATCCACTGATATTGGAACCTGTACACGAGGAGTTATCAATACGATGCCTTAATCGATTGGACTATTCAAGTTGTTCGGTTGCAGCTTGGCCCATGTCAACAATAACCGATATATTGCGCAACCATAACTACCACTGAACGACCTTGACCCCATTAGACAGTTTTTGGCTTTTGAGGGGATGGAGCAACTCAGTGAGATTACAGCGTGTGAGTAAGAATACAGGACGGCATGGTCAGAAAGGCACTGACGCAGAAGTATCAGAGGCAATGTAACCAAGATCACTACTTCACAGAAAAACAAAATCCGCGATAATGGTAATATTATGGTAGGGTTCACGTTTAGGCTCTCACCCAAATTGCAGTGATGTACACACACATACACACACAACAATGAGCATCAGCATAGCGTCAACCAGAATCCATCGGATTATTCGAATTAGGTCGGTTCGCCAGTTTCACATTGTCTATCACATCTGCCGCGGATGTTATACGTTCTATGTTCGTCTTCGGTGTCTCCACTCCGTCCGCTCACAGAACCGATAGGAGTATTTTATGAAGAATTGCCTACAGTTTAGGTGAACTTGTTTACGGTTCAAAAAACTGGGTTATCTATGGCTAAATTGGAAGAAAATTAGTGATATGTATGTAATCTATGGTTCGTTTACACCGTCCACATTACACCAATTAACTGTCAAATAATAAGCCACTGAGCTGACCCCAGTGAGCCATGAATAGAAGTCGTGACACATTTTGCAAAGGGTTTCAGGGGGGCATTAACGTATAGCACAATACGGTAATCTTATCCGGGTATCTTCCTTTTGAGAGGAGACTGGCTTTGAACTCGTGTGGCCCAACAGCCGTGAGACAGTCGCAGCAGTCAATATTGTTGTCTTAGTGGCCTCGATTCTCATTGGTCCATTTCGAATTGCAATGGACCAATCAAAGTGTAGCGTTCCGCGAGGACACCCACGCTGGAGTAAATCGATAAATAACTATTGACCTTTTGGTTCATATTTCAATCATAGTGGTGAATAAATTTGTGCTTGTGCTTCTCCTCAAAGACTTCTGTGGATCCCACAAACTCCAAGGGGAATAAAACAAATTCGTCTCATTCTAGAACCCAACAGGACCTAGAAGTGGTAAACCCCACAGAGACTCGAAACTAAGGGTAACTTTCCTGCGAGTAGTGTAGTATTCTATATTTCTACCACTGGGGGAATGATCAGATGATGAGGCTGGTTTTCTATTAAAATGGCAGTCATAGGGTAAGTTGCCTACTCATTGGTGATAACAAGTCCATTTTTGCTCATACTTTTCAAGCCCGTATGATGATTCAGTACCGCCGATGGGTAACCCCTCTCCTGGGAAGGCACTAGATACGGATATCCTGCAGATGTTGATAACGGCGAATGTATTTGGTTCAAAGACATCAGATACCACGGTGAAAGCTGAAACAACTTCTACTTTCACCATCCTCACCCCTATTACGAGAAAGAGGAAAGAAGAAAAGAAAAACGTGCCTAGAAAGGATTTCCTCACCAGTCAATCGTGAATACTCAGTTGTGCAAACAAGAACATCTGTTTGATCTTTTATTTGTCAAGAGTTCGTGAAAATGCGCTTGTCTTGTAGAGTCAAAGTGACTGTCACTCATCACTGAAAGACTTTCGGTACTTCTTCACCGGATCCACTGGGACACTACTTCGCTCAAATAAACCAAACCGACTTGATCCAGCTGGTGTCTCATGGACTAAACTCAAAACTTGTATGCATTCCGACTCCTATCCTCGAAGCAAATCGGTATTTCTCTTACTGATTGCAAATTATCAATGAATGTTTTCACTGCCAGACCATAACTCTGATTATCCCATTTCTCTCATTATATCCACCCGCAATAGTCACCTGAGCTATCATGGGTTTAGAAGTGCCCCGTGTTTGACTGCCATGCGACTCTCACTAACAAGTGTCATCTGGGTCGCGGGGAATGATCACAAGTTAAGACTTACAATATTTTATTTACTCGTGAGTCGGGGTATTCACCGTTCCTCCTCCATGGAGACTAATCTACAACTCTACACGAAACAGGCATCGAACCAGTGTTGCTAGACTGTTTGAACAGTCGCATTATGAACGTCACCCCTCCCCCATTCCATCATTTCATCTTTCTACTTTTCTGAATGTGTGGAATCGATTAACTTCACTTCAATCGATGTTTTCTCCGGTCTTCATTATTCAATAGCTTTTCCCAGTACCACCGATTATCCATAGACGACACCATAGAAATATCCATTAACTGTATTCTGGACAAAGGTGCTTTGGTGGAGGGAAATCATGGGGTAAATCAGATCCGTTCCCAATTGGTGGACAGGAAACGCTTCTTCATGATATTTTCTCGTGTCTGGCTATGTGTTTTGCACACTGTATCTCGAAAGTATGCCATCATAGTCCTAACAAGTTTCTCACGTGGTAAATTTGATCATTCTTTCGGTCTGTGGTTGAATTCTGTTACAAAGCACCACTCAGTTCGCGTCTATTGATTGTCTAGGGTCACTGCGATTTAAATCAATATCACCGAGGTTGGAGCAGCAGGACAGATTAATAGGTCTCAAAGATTCGAAGCGTCGATGAAAACGATTTCTGATTCTGAACAATATATTTCTGTTTAAAAAGAGTGGAATCGATTTTTCTAGATAGCTCTAATTTAAAAGTGTTTCATTATTGAATTCATTCGGACCTATACGCGACCGCCATGAAAAGCGGATACAACTGAGTCCATATTCGTCATCACACACACAACCGTCAAAATAGATTGTTTATGTGTACTTGTGAGAAACAGAAGGCAAAGTAATCCTCATAATTCATATATCTTAACATGTTGGGGTAAAGCTTATTCTCAACACTGAGGATCGCATGCTAAGTGTACTGACAAACATACGCGAGTTGGTTACAGATGAAAAAAGGCATAATGCCGCAATCGCTTCATCACCAACCCAGCGGATATTTCCAAACAAATGCAACAGTGTCATCTCGGACGAGGAGGAAACGGCCTTCACAATCTGATCGTCAAACTGGGTGACTAATTGGCCACCAATTCTGCCAGTTAAAACCAAAAAGGTCATTAGCAATTCACAAAGGTTGGAGTGAGAACAAGAAAGAAAAATCAGACGCATCAACAGATGCGACTTAAATTTCGGTTTATTCAACACGAAGTCAAAACCGGATAGGGTAATGCACGCGTCACGAGTGATCAGCTGATCGAGAGAACCGGCACGAACGCGCACAGCTTCAGCACGCAATTCACCGAGACTGTGACAACAAACAAATTCCCCATATACGGGGATGGCATTTCTAAGTCTCAGCCCAGCTAGAAAAGTTTGAATACTTTATCACTACTACTTTGCACGTAATTCAGTGGAATATTTCACTTGCGAAGTAGTTAACGATAATTTAGAAGATTGATCCTGAGCGTTGTTTGATCTGGTTACCGTCTACCATTGACCAAAAAGAGTAGCTCTGGTGTGTACTCGGAGAGGCCGAATCTTTTCACACTGTGCGGCGGCAAATTTTCATGGATGAAGATGTACCAGACAAGAGACCGCCTGCAGTTATTGGTCTCACGACTGTACCATTTGCAATTCAAGTTGTTCGAATATCATAACGAAGTGTTCGAGTATCATTCCAAGTTGTTCGAGTATCATTTCAAGCCGGCTCGTTGAACTCCTCGGCACCGATAGTCCTATGCACTGCTCAAGCCCGCCAGCGATGTCTGGATGACCACCGTTTTGCGTAGATTTCTCGACCTCCTGTCAAATCGCGTGGGCAAGGAGACGATAGTGTGACGTGCCTCGGTCATGCACGCCTCAATTACCATGACACATATGGGTTGTCTATCTTGTTGGCACACCTACACGTCTCAGCGTGTGTGTGTGTGTGTGTGTTCGTCCCCCTCCTCCTGAGAAGTCATATCGGGCCATGCCCAGCTGATACCCACTAATCTTGCGCGAGCAACGCTTGAGCCGTTGATTACCTCCTTAGCACGATGTGGCACTAGAATGGATTGCATAAGCTACACCTCAAGCGGCTTCAATAGGACACCATTCGATCATACTATACCATTTTAAGATAGATTTGATAAACTATAATTTGCATTTGCGAAACCGTCATTTAGAATTGAGAAACCGTAACTTAGAATTGAGAAAGAAACGCTGTGCTTGGATCCGCTTCCGTTCAGCGCACCTCATTAGTCAACTGATCATACATTGTCCTGGTGCAAAAGATGCTGAAGTTTGTTTCATCAATCCAACAAATACAACCCCTTTCTTGATCTACTTCAAACATCTGGAGAGTGTACCACTGGCGAATTACCTTCGTATCAACATTATTCATTTCATATGGAATGAGATGAAGCTTCTTAATTGTAATCAGTCGGCAAATAAAATAATTTCCAACTGTTGTGCGTGAAACCTCCTTCTCAAACTCCGCTTTAATTTGGATTCTTAACAACTCCAACGTGATTGTGGGATCTTCTTCCAACCAGGTGATCATTTCGTCGATCTCCGTGTCATTTAAAGTCTTTCTCCTTCCTCCGCCTTTCGGTTGACGTTCGTATTGCAGTTCCTTGGCATTAATCCAGTTGTAAGCGGTCCTATACTTCACTCCGTTGTGTTTCGCAACAACACGCCAATCCTCTCCCCCTTCGAAAGCTAGAATAATTCGCTTGCGCACAGCGCTACCAGCACAGTTGTACAGGCCTCGAAGCATGATGGAAAAGTAAGTGGAAATGGATCAAACAAAATATCTTATACCACACCTGCATAGGTGACTGAGGGATCGTCAATGTCCAAGCGAAGACTTTGATTAAGCATGCCCAATGTAATGAAACGTGCATCGGATCGACTGCGTTCTGTCTCGTTCAGCTCTGTGGGCTGAGCCCGGAATAAGTGAGCTACACCTAAGGTGTAACTGGTTTTGGTTGCTAAGCCA
>UZAN01051063.1:5731-19478 GCA_900618425.1 Echinostoma caproni | reverse complement strand
CCATAATAAAACTTTGACTTGGAAAACGATATGGTCTGCTTCGTTGCTTTATCGCATTCAGCCAAACTGCTTTATTCTACGTGAGACCACAAGGTTGGTCGGAAACTTGGTATTCAGATTGGTTACCTGGGTCTATACCGTGGTGCGTGCCTACTCGTTGCACGATCCCCTTATTAGTGTACTATACTCGATATACGGATGACATCTTTTGCGCGACCAGTAGAGAAAATAGCGTACCACAGAGGCTGAAATTTAACAGAACAGGTTAAACGTTTTACTTCGCTAATGCGGTTGGAACGGACAACCTCTCTCGATGTAGCTATGGCCAGATGAGAAAATGAATCAGTTGTAAAACAGATCCACAAAAGGAAAACATGAAATGGTCTATGTACCAACTTCTGCATTTTATTCTCAGTGGAATGCAAATGCAATCTAGTTCGTTATCTAACCTCCAGAACGCAAAAGCTTGTTCAGCACACATTGGAAGAATAACTATATTTATTTGTCAAACGCCATAAAAGTGGACTGATAAGAATCTTCAGCTCGTTACGGGAAATTGAAAAAAAACGGTTTGTCAAGAAGAGAGAATTCCTTTTAGGGAGAACTCCGACACCAAATGTATGGTACAGTTACTGAGAGCGACTGTAAAGTCCAATTTCTCCGCACCAAATGCGACAGTAGGTCATCTCGTAACAACCAGACACTAGATCAAACATGAGAAAGCTTTCGTTTGAATACCACTCGAGCGAAGGCCCTTGGAGTTTGGACACCGGCCATGGTCGAGACGATCGTCATTCCCTTACTAAACCCACAACTGTGTGCCTCAAAAAGACTGTTCCGAGAGCTTTAATTGTGTTGGTGCAGTGTGAAAACCAAGGCAGAGTACAACGTTTCTCTTGACCCAGGTGACATAAAGTCGCATCAAATAACACCCACATCCTGTACAATACGCTTTCGACTATTGACTTCAAACCGAGCAAGTGGTTTTCATTATTTAAGAATTTTTTCGCTATATGATATGTGAGAGAATGACTAGGAATATCAGAAAACAACTGTTCGCTCACCGACTCGTTTGCTCAATGGTATCAGGGGAATATCGTATCTTTTGAGATTAAAATCTACTGGAAATGTCCAAGAAAGGAAAGGAAAACTAACTGATGGATACAGATGAAACAGAGGTCTATGGCTAACACAAGGCGTATTAAGAAGTCCGAAAATGGTCTCACAGTAGTGCAAATTGTCGAAAGATTGTGATGAAGAGCTTCAATCGCTCAACT
Organism: Echinostoma caproni; assembly: GCA_900618425.1. Taxonomy (NCBI): domain Eukaryota; kingdom Metazoa; phylum Platyhelminthes; class Trematoda; order Plagiorchiida; family Echinostomatidae; genus Echinostoma; species Echinostoma caproni. The sequence goes on along the minus strand of UZAN01051063.1, from coordinate 18,201 downwards.
AATAGGAGCTGATGTTGCATTGTCAGTAGCCTAAACTTATGGACATTGGAGTCGTCAACCTGCAATGGTAGTCCTATGTCACGATGTAAAAGGGTAAGGTTTGTTTTTGTATACTCCTACATGGGTCCCACGAACATATTCAATGGATCGGATGGGTCACCCTTAACAAGAAATAGGACATTTGCACAGCTAGATGGAGAGATGTCTTCTTTGATCGTCCCAGGTTTTCTATGTCAACAGTATGTGTGAGGTATGCCACTATCACGCGGCTAGGCAACGGCCAAACGGGTATTCACAGTCTTCTAACATGTTGATGAATCACGATTTGCGTAAAATATGAGCAGTTATTTGATAAGATCGAGGAACGAATCAGTGGGAAACTTTGATCAGCGAGGTCACGTGTGAGAGCGAAAAGTCAGAAGGGAACAAGCGAGAAAAAGTCTCGGTAATAGGCATCAAATTCCTGGTGCTTGGTCATGAGGATACCCGAAAACGTCTACTAACTGCTTATAGAGATCACCGGAAATAAAATTAAGGTGCACCGGTACGCGAGCAATGTAATGTGCTGAATCAGTTGTGCAGGCTGCATGAAAACAACGTCCGACAAGTCGGAAACACATTTCCCAAAAGAATTACTGAGAGCAGACGTAAACAGACGAGTGCAAATAATCAAGTTATTCTATCTTACTTTGTGATCAAGACAGCAGCGAAACACGATCTTATTTTGATTGAAATTCTCGATCAAGGCTAAGCAAACAATTCATTATGCAAAAAGTTCAGATAAGTTGAATTTAACCCTGTGTACCAAAGCTGTAAAAAAGCGATTACACAATGTTGCATAAGCAGATGCGGGAAATACTAACAAAGGACTGAACTTCTTTCAATCAAAACTTATTGCGATTATTGAAACAAAATCCTTAAATCCGTAACACAGTTTGGGTAGAAAAATGAGAAAAAATAGCATAATAACTCAGATAGAAATTGATACAATCTATTCCAGATGGAAGCTGTGCAGAAAAGTTACCCAACTGAATGGCAGGTAAAGATAAACAATGCATTTGCACCACAATTTATATATTCGATGATGACTTCTGTGTCCCAACTAACTTTCAGATTGCGCATTTTTTTCTTGACCAATGCCTGGAATAATGCGAACAAGAAAATTCCATCTATATTTTTGAGTGAAATGACAAAAAATTAACAGTTTCAAAATGACGTCTTTTAGGAATTTGGCGATAAAATTCTGCTCTGTCAGCTTTACTTACCTGAACTCCATGGTGATATTCTCCTTTTTTGCTCATCAAAACTTGATCCTCACTGAGACCATAGGTACATCGAGTGTATTCATCAAACGTTAAGCTTCCATCCCTGTTCACGTCACATGTTTTTAGGCGTGCTTCAGCTTTGGGCAGATCATCCGATCTAAATAAACATTAAGAGATCACAAAATGATAAATAATCAGTAGAAAGTGGGAGGTGTTTGAACTGTAGCTTTATTTTTCTGCTGCAAAGCAATAAAAATATATCACAAGAAAAAACTAAATAGAGCATTATATAAGAAAAATTGTCGTGTAAAAACACAGTAAATAGGTGGTATCAAGATCAAGTTACTCGAGTATGCCAAGGCATTAGCGACCCCCAGTTATCAGCCAAAACAGCAGAGAGATCTAGAGTGATTAGTCAGTTTGGCACTCTTGTGGTTAACATTCCCCAACTGAGGCTGTTCCGTGACTGGAAAACACGGAGTTCGTCTTTAATGTGTTCATTCTTAAATGTCGTTCAGAGTTGTCGGTCTGGATTCAATGGGTAGTGAATGCGCTTGGCTTCTGTATTCACATCTGTGACGCGAAAAACATCAGTTCGATTTCTCAATAATAGTGAAACTAAACATTTATTTGCCGAGAGGGCACATCAAAACCAGACCTCAGTATGAATATGCAGGTTATATTATATTTTTTGTGCTTTCCACTTGCTCTCATTATATCATATCACGGGATACCCTCAATCTATACCGTTTTATACGGATCAAGAGGACTTGATACGGATAACCAAAATGTCTATCCGTTATAAACTTCTCCTAGGTTACAAGTTCTATGGGGAACTAGAACAATATTACACTCAACGGGATCGTTGTTTTTGGGGGTTGTATATGACTTGGATGAAAAGAAAAGGAAAATAATTGTTATTCAAGTTTTGTATGTGTACCGTCAAAGCTCATTTGTCAGAGAAAAACGAGGGAAATAATTTAAGTCCATTCTTTTTTCATATTTATTAGATAAGTAATTCATTGTTTGCCCGCATTCGTATGCACTCAAATTGTGTTTTCTGTGCGTGGCCACCTTACTTATTATGGGAATAAACTGCGATGTGTTTACTCCATTCTGTCTGCCCGTAAACTTCTGTAACCTAATAAAGGGGTGATTGATAAGCTTCCCAAAGTACCTCTAACTGCTACCAATTCATGGCACAAGTCAATGCTAAAAGCAACGTTCTGTTTTCTGCACGATATCATTAGACGAATAAATTTTACGTGTCCATAGCTTTTCTATCTGNTGTTTTCTGCACGATATCATTAGACGAATAAATTTTACGTGTCCATAGCTTTTCTATCTGAGTTCACGTATAGATGAGTCTCCTTATTGTGACCATTGCACGGGTTTCATTCCTTGGTAGTTTGATTGAAAAGAGTGGGATCTCAATTCTTCCCGTCATTTAAAACGCAACTGGCCTTGTTCCCCCTCTTGTTCTCTACCAACTAAACGATTCTGTGTTGGTCAGGTCACAGTCACAGTGTAGAAGCGGTTTATTTGATACAGATCAGCCTGAGTACGTCTGATTAACCTTTGCTTTACTTCTTTTTATTGAATATGCAATCACGCAGTTTCCAGAACTGGGGAAGCTACCGATCAAGGGGCTGCCATACAAAATAGACAATGGAGAATTGTCTACAGCGAAATTGTAGTTTTCAAAATATATTCTGTTTTACAATCCAAACTGGACATTTCAAATCAACTTATTGGTATTCCTAAATATTGATTTAGTTCGATCAACTGGAGTGAAAAGGACATAATTACTAGAAAACCGCAATGCCTTATATATTCATCGATTTGTCAAGTTTGGGGAATAACTGGAAAAAGCTTTAGGTTTACTCACTTGACTAGGTTTTCAAGCCATGTGGAAAGTTCTTCTTGGTTGACCAAACCGTCATGGTTGGCATCAATAAGTTTGAAATTGTTCACAACCGCCCGAAAGAGCTTCTCGTGATCCAAATAAGGTTCGAAGAAGTTGGGACCTGAGACAAGTGATTTTCCTTGTGTAGGGTAAAACGCCATAAATCTTTCTCTCTATATATAGTATATGGATACTCTCCTACTGCTGTGAAGATGATAATTTACCAAACCCAATAACCTTTTTAAGTTTTCAAAACTGACACGCTAAGTAATGTGCTTTCAGGTGTTTACCAACTTTCGGCTGGTGGCGCAGAATGTGTTGCCCAACCAGACCACTCGCAAATACTGATTCCCAAATTCCTTCTGTTGCAAAAATAATTTTTCTTTATGATTTGGTGGGTCCGAAGTAGCTGACCAATGAAAATAGCTATCGTCAACAAGTTCGGCAAACAGTCGAAATAGAGTTTCTCAAACATTGGGATTAACAATTTTTTTTTGAAAGCCACTTTCCGAGAGCTTTCTGTTTTGTTTGTTCACCTTAGGTGTTATGTTATTTTTAATGCACAGGAAGCTGATCTTAAAGTATAGAACATCGACTGCCAACATTTATTATATGATTCAGTAGGGGCATCTGTAATCCTTAGATGGAAATTTCTCGCTCTCCTGAAGGAATATGTTAAAAAAACTGTGCTTCATCTATTAACTTAATCTAATGTAACCCAATAGCAATGAATCAACTGCGGTTGATGTAGACAACTGAAGACTGAATCGCTGAACTATTAATCCACCAGATGTCGATGGATTAAGTTGATATTTAATGCAAATACAGTATATAAAGACGAAACAATATCCATTGTTCAATAATAGCAAAATAGACGAATTTGAAAATTTAAAACGGTACTCAAGTTTCAATAATAAGGTTTTGTCAGTTACTGAGTAAGAAGCATGTTGTTGAAACTCACTTAAATGAGTTGCTTGTTTAAAGGGAATGTTGAATGAAGAAGTAGCACCAGTAGTCATCCTTATGTGAGAATACAGCAAAATAATAAAGAGATGAATCATGTTCTATAATGAATAAATTTTCTGATTGAATAAATTTAAAGTTGGCTGGTCCTTGTTTTTCCTCGAACGCCCAAGCCACCCAGATACCTCGAAGATTTAAGTAAAATGGTGTGCTGAAAGATATAAAAGAAGGAATCAGTCCAATCAATTTCGACTAAAGAGATGCGACAGCTACGGCCAAAATAAATATTTTTCTCGTGTACAAAGCAAACGATGCGCAAACTGAAAAATTAGGAAGCACTGGACAGCTGCTTTGACCTTAAACACGGTGCAAATCCGTCGACCCCACTGGGGATAGAAGACGGGACCTCACAGTCAGAACGTAAGCATACTACCATCAGCGAGCAGCTAATCAGACCGTTATTCATCTTCCTATTCGCGTCATAACACAATTCATCTTTGCTAGCTTATTGTGGGCATCACACCTCCAGGGTTATTACTCCGTTGTAAACCTTCCAATTCTGATTGGCTCTCCATCTCACGCTCTTATTTCTCCGCACTAAACAGAATTCACCATTTGCTGAAATCCTTCATTACACCAAAGGAAAATTTTTTGAATAAAGCGTAACACCAAATCAACATCCAGTGTAATGCAATGCAGATCATTGTTTTCAAAGTCAGAGGGAAAATTCACTATAGTCATTTTATCAAAATGATTCGTTTGTACACTTAATTTGTAAATACTTGAAAGACAAAAATTTGGTCTTTATTACAAGCGCGTGTAAGATTGGATTTATGTTATCTGTTGACATTTGGTTTGCGTTGTTGACGCTAATAAACGCGGATATGATCCAGCAGTTTACCTACTTAGAATTTTCTCTTGAATACAAGACAGTAAACCACACCACGTCTTCTAAAGTTACGATCTAAAACAATTTATCCTCTAATGTGCTTTTTAAACTATTTCAAATTCAGGAAATCTTCCAACCTTCAAACATTTACCTGAAGAGGTGACGTCACACATGGGAACGTTCTTTGCAAGTGAAAAAACATCGCAGAGAAGGGAATTATGGTTATTTTAGAGGAGACATCATGCAAATAAAAAATATTTCAATCTAGTGAATGAAGTACAGGGTTTTACAACTTTGCATCGCATTAGTACCACTAATTTGACAACCGAATTTGATCACAAATCCCTTACTAGATAAATGAAAAACAGGATCTCTCTCAATCTATAGTAACAAATCTCTTGTTTATCCAATAAGTTGTCGATGAAAAATTTAGCAGTTGTTCTAGAGAAAATTGGTAACCTTGAACTATTTTTTAGTGCTGGCATTTGAAACACGGTTTTCAAATATAGAAAAATAATTTGCTACACAGTTCTTAGGTTGTGAATCTTCCGAGCCTAGAATCCTTATAATGTAAAGGAAATTTCGAGATAAAATTGCAATAACTTTCTCCAACACGATGGGGTCCGTTTTACTAGTTGGTAACCCATTCAAAAGTAGATGGTGGGCTGGAGGTAGCTCATTGTGCCTTTTCTGTTTGAGGTTGAAACTCTATTCTTTGCACCCCCAAATGCAGTCTATAAGGCGGAAATGTTACTCCGAATTGGCCGTTGGCATGTCATACAATTTTAGTCTCTTTTTTGAAACCATGTCGGGTTGAATGGAGTGCGTGACCGCTTAGTTAATAAGGTTGTGTTCCCCGTATTCACGATTAATCACCGGATGGGTAGTCAACCGTGAATCTGTTACTTGAGGACGCGCGAGGTAGAACAGAGCTCTAATTTTTCAGGACTAACAACCGAAACAAACACTAGTATCTATTTACTGGCACGCGAGCTGACTATTATTGGATTTAAGTTACACTTCTTTTTATGGTTCTATAAAATCAATCAAAAATTGTACTTCAACAACTGATATTAGAATCGGAAAACGTCGCATGGAGCAAGTCTTTAGACAAACGCGTTTGCCCAAGTGTTATTCCCAAGTGATCTCTACTTTTACTTCAAACTGACCTTTATCCTAACAGATATCACGGAAACCTTAAGAAATTTACGAATTACCGAGAATCTCAGTAACCTTTTACTAACTAACATTATCATTTTATTTTTTAGAACGTTCGTTGCAGTTATATCCTTGAAAGTGTTTGAATTCAAACAGTGTAATTTAGTGCAAGTATCTCCAGCGTGTCCCAAGAGCATCTCCTCAGTGTTTCTTAACCGTCTTATTGAAAGATTCTTTTAATAGGGGTCGCTTTATAATATGACTATTGTACGCAAAAACACATTCATACTGTACCTTGATACACCAAATATGATAAAACGCGCCAACAATCTAATGAGGCAGTCCTCTGTGATACTATTTTGGTGTAATTGAGGTTAATGTGGGTCGATCTACTAACATTGGAGTAGGTCCAGAATTCTAATTTAGCACAGATTGATTTGCGCTTTTGCCAGCGGTGAAAAATAAAATGTGTAAAAGAATAAAAATGTGTATTTACTGAATTATCGATTCACACAAAACAATAGTTTTGTGAGGAACTTTGGGTGTCTGACAAATTGTGGTACTTCTCCAAATGTTTGCGTACACTAAGTAACATTACAGTGCTTTGTAGAATGTTAATAAACGAATACTGCGATGACTCTAGACATTGCGAGAAATCAGTTCAAATAAGAGTTCACATTTGATGACAGTGTGCCAGATTGTCCAGTTTCCTACTCTGTTGGGCTTCTTAATACCCACTACCCGAGAAGTGCAAAGACTAAATCTCCTCAAGGTAATTGTTATCTTCAGGGATCAGCAGAATCTCCAGTATATATGACGCGATTATTGCCCACGTGTACTTGTAATAATCCGTGGTAAAAATCCTCTCCTATCCACCTGATGTGATTTCTCAAGCCATCTTGATATTCACCGTTAAATAGTCCAGCCGAAATGCTGTCTGGCCTTGGTGTAAACCTTATCAGCGTTTTCGCTTCTACTACTTCTTTTCCTAGTTTATTCACAACTTCTCACCACAACAAGTAACTTCAGATGGCGGTTATTATCGGCTTTCCCTCGGCTAACCCTAGTGATTTTACACTAGGGGCTTTGCTATTTTTAATCTTTAGAGTGAATTCACTGTTGTCAACAGTCAAGTTGCCTTCTCATATCTTCTTCAAAGAGAACAGTTCAAAGTCTTGCAACAGGTGATCATAATCCAATTTTTTGCATTGTCTAAATCATCCAGTAAAATATAACTGTACCTATTTACGAAGTTTGCTATCCCTAATCATGCTAGATTCCAACGCTTGAATTCCACACAAAACCAATAAAATGCTTTGTGTGTAACGTGGTAATGAAGGTCTTGGTTTCAACAAATAAACTGGTCTTTTTATTTGATATAGCACGTGATATTGCCATCTACGCTACCTGATGACACCCCGGTGACTTTAACTGAATTTTGTCCTTAATATCACTTCTAGATCCCTAGTCTGATTCATTGTAATTATGAATAATGAGGGCCTACTGCCTACATTTCAGTCAAAAGTGCGAACAGTAGAGAATAATAATAATTAGGTTCCGAAACTTTAAGGGAATTTTGAGAAAATCTGTTTTTGTTCACTAGAAAATGTTCTAAAGAAGATATCATAGAGTGTCGATGTACGTTTATGGTTCGGGGGACAACGATATTGGGAATCAGTAGACGGATCGGAAGGACAGGAAATTAAATCTGTGTGCAGTGGATGAGTGGGATCTATAAAAATCTTAGGATCAATATGGATTCTTAAATAACCTTGATACTACATATTTTTAGCTCCCTCCACTGCAAAAGTAGTCCTATGTAGAAAATTATAACCATCGCGATATAGGTGTATGCAGGTTCATGTGAGTTGGATCGCACAAACTTTTGTGTTATAACAAACTCAAATTTGAATCACGGGACTCAAAACAACCTTCGTTTACTAGTAGCATTAGTGGACTCTTCCTTAGAACAGCTCAACGGCGTATCAGGTCAGATACTCATAAAACGTAACACCGACCATCCAGGTTGTGCGAATTCTTGCAATTATGAGCTCTTTGAATCCTTTGGTGTTAAAACTGGAATATTAATCCCACCTTTATTTATAAAAAGACCAACAGACACACTCCTATCGTTGGGCCTCAGTCGGAAGGATTTTTCCAAAAATAATATTCTCCCATGCAGATTCATACAGACTGTTCATTGGGATCAATTAAAAAAAACGTCTAATTATATTGATAACAGTGTTGTGATGTACTACTCACATTTGTGAATAGTACGCCGAAAATGCGGTTGGCGGTTTACTTCGACGGTCAAAAATGAACAAGAACCCTAAGAGCAAATTTCTATGTTCAACATGATAACTACGGTTTGTTTTGTTCATTATCCTGTGTGTTATCGGAAATCATGATGACAAGTTCAAAATGGGATCTCTTGTTATATGTCCTCCACACTATCCATACCCTGACTCTGGTTTGTAATAGGCAATTCTTTGCCAACCAACACCGGTCTTCTGGAATTATACTAATGATAACAATGAAGAGAATATAAAAGTAAGGGCATCAGATTGATAGATAAGTTGAAAAGAGAAGAGGCAGAAGGCTTAGTAGGAAGGTAGACAGCGGTTTAGGTGGAAAAATAATGATGTTCAATGCAGCTGATAGTTTGACAACGAAGCGATTTTGGATCTTTTAATCGATTGTTTTCTTTCTCCAAACTATTTACGTTAATTGATGATGTTTTGTAAAGTGCCTGATCATCAGATACTTGTGTTATTATAGACGGGGAATCTTGTATTATAAGAACTATCAATGACACAACTGTTTCGTTTCAAAAGTATAGTTATTCTTCTTTTTTCGATAAACCTCTGAACTCCTCTTTTGTCAATATATTTATTTGTATTTAAATGTTTTTTATTACCCAAATCCGATCATTTTGTTTGTATACTGATATTACGAACAATTCACCACTGAGCTCCTGTCTTCTGACATCTTTGGACAATTATCAACCGCTATATATTAATACGCAATCAATTCTAGTCATCCCTCTTTAGATGCACTATATTGTTCGATTCGCGAAGAACAACGCCATCAGGATAGTTTTAAAGAAATGGATGGTATCCAAGGGCCAAGTCCGTTGGCCCCGTATCACCACTTCCGAGACTATCAGGCGTCTCCTGATCGCTAACTCGGACATACCGCGGACAGCCCCCGTTTTCCAATTTTTCATAATGGCCGAGACCGGTAAGTAATGAAACTTACAATAACCATTCACCTAAAAGATAACTTGTAGAAAACCTTAAAATTGGAAAACGATTTGTTAGAGTCATCTGGGTGCAAGGACACGGATGCCACAAGCAAGATGACATTTTTCGCGCGAAAAATTATGCAAAGGTGTGTCAGTTGTCTCGCAGTGTGAACCGTTCATCAGTCGACCTGTACCGCAAAGCAGTGATGCTCAAAGCGGTATATACTGCTTTTAGTTTTCCGCCGTAATGTGAACAATTGTGCAGTCTCTAATCCCCTAATAACCCTATATTTCCACATGAATTTACCATCTCTCCATGGATTTTAGCACATTTTGCGCACCGATTAGGACGCGCTTAATCAAGGAATTAACACAGAGAATAAGAGTTATTCAATGTAATCAATTATTAAATGAGTCTTTAAACCGATAAGAGTTATGATAAATGCGTTTTAGAGGTAATAACTGTTAAATAATAAATGTAGTCTATATAAGTAGCTCTTTGTAGCCGATCGATGCGCTACGCTGTCTCTGTCAGCATATGGAACGGTTTTCCCTCCCGTTAGAGTTCCATCAGAGTCATTTTGGAACGATAGAAAACAATTTTGCAGAAGGTTTGGTTATCAAATCGTTTGTATAACCTTGCGATTTCGACATTTTTCAGATTATTTGGATGGTGTTTCAGTCATTTCGACTACAGTGCCCACTCCCGTAGAGATAGCACGAAGAGTCTCTAATAAAGCAAAGCTGAATGTCAATAGCATAAACATTATGCTAAGAGAATGAGGTCTTTTATATCGGAGTTGCCTACAGACAGTCAAACACGGATGAAAACACGAAGGATGACAAGCATTATCAAGTTGGAAGATGGTGATTACATCCATTTCCGCTTATCATCTTGCCTGAAAAATAACCTGGTAACGGTCAATTCAACCAATCTTCGGGAAATCCATTTGCAAGTCAAAATCGATAGCATGTCCTTGTTCCATAGCTTCAGAATGCAATTTTGCACAATTCTACGCTGGCTTGTTGGTATGAATGCTCCAGTGTTCCAGTGTTTTGTGGTTATCATAAGTCGAGGAATGTGCACATTTTCCTCAAAGAGTTCATGTTTGACGTGAAGGTGTTACTGGAATCGGGTCATCTTGCCGAGGATGGCAGGCGTATTTCCGTTGTGGTGCACAGCATAGTTTGCGACGCACCTTCCCGTTCTTTCGTGAAACAGGTAAACACAACATTCAGGTTACTTCAGTTGCAGTTATTGTGAAGTATTCGGTGTACATAGTTGTGGACGAATGACTTTCCCTATCTAACCGAAACCCTCAGAACGGACTTCTCTTTTCGTGCAAGAACACCGTGTAGGCAATTTTCCATTTGAGATGTTGCCTATCGACAGTGACAGAATTTCCCTATGAATACATGCACTGTGTATGTCTGGGATTTGTGAAACGTTTAATTGGTTTGTGGCGAAGTGTTCCCCTTTCTCATTCTGTTCGCTTACCGTCATCTGCATTCTGCAGAATGAATGTAGTGTTTAAAAGACTTAGTGGTCAATTGTCTGTTGACTTTCCACGTAAAGGTCGCGATTTTTCTGACTTCCAACGTTGGAAAGCTACAGAATTCCGGCAGTTTCTGTTATATTTAGGCCCTTTTTTTACTTAGGCATGAACTTTCAGATGTGATGTATTTTAATTTTGTTAATTTATCCACTTGCTTTTATGTTTTATCTTCCCAAGTATAGTTAGATACAACTTATATCATTTCTAAATCTTATGAACTTCTTAAAGAACTTCGTGGTATCTATGGTGCTAATCAACGTGTATATAATGTTCATAGTTTATCGCATTTAACTGATGACGGTCAGCAATTCAGATACACTAGCTAATTCTCCGCGTTTCCATTTGAATCCCACTTGGGCCGTCCAAGGAATCTCGTTCGATCACAAAATATGCCGGCATTCCAAATCTTTCGTCATCTTTGTAAATCAATAATGGAGCTAACGGATACCGAAGAATGTCAGAATGATGCTAGTGTATCAGTTAACAGGGACTTTTCCTCTCAGCGTTTTTGTAAAGTAAACGGTATGCAACTGAGTAACCGTTCTACGAATAACTGTGTCAGGTGTAACAACAAACTGGGGTTGGTTACACAGATCACCAATACCCATATTTTTTTCGCACCATTTGAACATTGTGCAGATTTCTACAGTGGTATTTTACCTTCATCACACTTGCATACATTTCTTTGCTCTCAATTTGTTATTGCATCTGTGAAGATGTCACATTCCCACAGCTCGGCAAAATGCTGCCATTTTACGTGTACCAATCACTTCGTGGTTATTCCCATTGAACAAACTTTAGATGCATTTAGAAAATAAACTGAGGTTTTTACTTACTCTTCCTCCTTTTATTATATGTATACAGCAAAAACAATAACAGCTAAAATCATTAGCTTTGTAGATGTTCAAAATTGTGGAGTTCGTTAACGACAATTCCGTTGCGATAGTGCACAAGTTGTGGTATCCCGACGATAGCACTGTCCATTGGCCTGGGGTGACAACCAAGTGACACAACTTCCTGTTGCTGTAAGGAGTTGGACCGCAGAACTCATGAAAACAATACCCTGTGAAGTTGCTGCTGTCTACTGGTAGGTTTTGTTAACATTAGTCTGATGTTGCAGATGACTTCAACAAGGCTCTATTGTATAAGAGCCGCTTTCAAATAGAGACGGAGGTTTCGTCATCGGATGCAACCGAGGTTACGGAAAACTTCGGTAAAAGAAAAATGTAAGATTATATACATACACAGTGACACAGGGTAATAACCAGTTCTGATGCATGTCNCTGTGGTGAAACATTATTGACTTTCCACACAACTTAGTTCACAACCCGCGACGGTCACTATCGATCGTCAGGAACTGGCAGAAATAAAAAGTAAGCTGCTGATTTATTTTGTAATTGTAATTACAGACATTCATGTAAAGATGCTGCTCCGTTTAACAGCCCTTGAAGAGGAACAGAAAATTATCAAGCTCAACATGACTGCTATG
>UZAN01051061.1:5971-17536 GCA_900618425.1 Echinostoma caproni | reverse complement strand
TGTTTCACATTTCGAATCACCTACATGGTGCCACCAAACCCTTCGAAAGCCGCCCGTCAACGTCATCTCACAACAGCCGAAGCCGTGGCCATTCGATTTTTAAGCCTATCGCTTTGTTCTCTACAGCGATTCGTACAAGCACTCAGACTGCCTTGTGCACAACGCGATACATACCCCCGAGATAGACATGACCTTTCCAATGACCCCGCGACCTTAATACGTGATGACACGTCCACATCCTTATTGTTTTACTAACCATGTTGCATTCACATCTTCCCATCCCACCCCTTTCCCAACAACACACCAAAAACAATCACAAACCGCGAATCACACACAGCCATTGACGAACATTTTAATTTTAATTTGACTATATATTAGCCCAAGGAAGAAGTTGTTCAAAACGAGCTTGTTCGCTAAAACCACCGCGTTTTCTCTCCATACCGATATGGGAATTTTCCATAATTTCTGTTTTCTTTATCTTTGGTTTTTATAAGTCAAATTGCATCCAATTTGCAGATACCAACGCTGGTCAACCTCCAACCCCACCACCCTCCNCCCCCACCCCCCCCCCCCCCCCCCCCCCCCCCCCACACACACACAAACCGATTCCATACTTATGACCACATTTTTTGTTACGTACATTCGTGTGATGCACCACAGGCGGCTTGTACCTCTTAGTTACGAATACCAGTGATAGAAACTAACAATCTAAGCCCCGGTACTTGGAGTAGTGAACCTCATAAGGCCCCTATAGGTTAGGCATGGTTTGGAACCACAGCCAAGCTTACTACCACCACAGTTGGGAAGCGGTGGTGTGGTTCGAGCCTAGGATCATAGGATCCAAAGCACGCCGATGATAGTAACTAAACCATTGCAGCACTACTGACGATTTTCGAAGTAGTATCGCTTCCTTTGCTGTCACCGTTGAAAACTCAAACCAGCTGATAGATTCCATATGAATGAAATCGAAACGACAATAAGTTTATTTTGATATATCGCTTCAGGCATTTGCATATGCTGTTCGATTATTCAATATATTAGTAAGTGGCCTGAGCTTGCGTTGAACGAATGTTCGTGCGTATTAAATTTTCGGCGACAAGAAGTGGATAGAGGATCAAAATGGTCATTGTTGGTCTACACCATAGGTGCTGTCACGAGTCATGAACCAATGACTGATTAGACTCAACACACGGTGCTACGTGAATCGCAAAACATTGGTGCCTTGCTCGAACCAAACACACTTGGAGACTCATTCAATCCTAGTCATAGTTATTGTGATGTCTTTTAATTTCGTTAATATCCTAGCAATCACAAGTACTATTGCTTTAGCTGTAGCTCTCTCCAATAGCAAACATTACTCGCAACTTTCAGAAAAAGCGCATCCCTTCCTATGACTTTGGAATCACCCAACCCACTTTTGTTGTTCGTCGTAAGCGTCTTTATCGGACAAGTACACAAAACAATTTCACGTTACAACGGAATCTTGACAAATTACGGCTCTGGTAGCTCGCGTGATCTGAATTCATCTTCACTAGCTCACCGAGCTTAGTAATGGTATCTGGATTGGTCATAAAAATCGCATCCACGCAATTCAGGTTGTGGAATACAAGCTATCGCGATTATTGCGATCTACAGTGAAATGAAACAACCGAAAGTGAACATTCTTTGGCTAATGCGCGCATATATAAAACAGAAAATGAGCGATTCGAATTTGTGTGAGGAACGAACTGCGAGTTTTAAATTTTTCACATTTCTTAGGGCTGTTAATCCAAGAATGTCAAGCAGATCAGTTGTTCACATTAAATCTGGACACCTTTCATCAATAATTCCATATTGTATGCTATCAAAACCATTCCAAATACGACTGATTCGGGATCAATCTGATGGAACCGGAGCGCATCATCGAGCTGCAATATACTTGAGGAATCAAGTTTCGTGATCTCTTAGTATAGATATTATCAAGCAATCCATTTAGAGTTCACTTATTCCGGGATGCAGTATCTTCAAATCACACTTTTTCACGCAGATGCTAAACATACTTGATAGATTTGGCACCAAGTTCTGGACTTTAGTAGACGAGTTATGTATACCACATTCTGCTATACCTTGGAACTCAACAGCGTGAGCTAAGAGCTAGTACGAACTGTGCCACGATTGGTCCCCAAAGGGTGAATGATTACGATATAATTTTTTTCATAAACCCTATGAGATTATCAGCTATTAAGCTGGACTTGATAGGTAGAAGGATTTACTCAGAGGTCATCCTTTACCTCGACAGAGTTGTGGAAAATTGTGGACCAGTGGCAGTTAACCAATGCAAACTGTTACTTGCAGTTTATTTTTCATCTGTAACTTAAGTATTTGAAACCCGCTTCAGGGGTAGCAGATACTGTCGTTTGGTGGCATCATGCCACTAGACTTCATTTGACTGATGCCACTTACATCAGAAGATAATTGGACAGAACAGATAAAAACAGTGGAGAAATAAGTTTTTTGTCCTTGAAGCAGCGGTATTCAAATAAATAAATAAATCCCAAGCAATTTGATGAATGACGCGCAAAAAGTGATTCGAAACAGGTTGATTAATCAGATTTGAAGGTTGTTAACGTAATCGTCAACCAGAACAAAAACATGGCCGCAATGTGACCTAAAAAGCAAACGGCACAATGGTTGACAACCCCAAAATAACCGTTGAAATGGTTAGATTGAAAAAAAATTTAAGAAAGTCCAGAAAACACTTGTTCGTATTCTCGCAATTGTTCTTAATTGTTAGTTGATTTGTTTAGTCGGTCAAGCTCTCTATGGTGAGTAGATGACCCCATTAATATTTGAAGATCTAAACTCTGGTTTGTGTTATCAGAAAAGTTTCTAATCAGTCAACATTTTAGTTGCCGCCGTTGAACTTACCCCAAAACCAACTCAACACCTGCCCGGGGCAGAGCGTTGGACGTAGAAGTATTGAAGAGTCCATGCAAACAAGAGGAAAGTATCCAGCACTAAGATGCTGCATTTACATTCAATGCAATCTCATGTACTCCAGCTATTCATTGGGTTTCAAATATCAAAAATGGTGCTATTCTTGTACTTAGAAATTTTCAAAACAAGGTGTTTTTGTTTCTTCTCATGTATTTCACGTGGCTTTGGGTATTTGCCATTCGTTAAAGGCAGAATACTTTCCATTTGTGCTTAAAATATGGGTCGGCTAAACACGGTTAAAAACTCACTATTATCGTGTTTAACTATGCCATTTGCAAGCTCTGCCAGGGCTTGGATAAACTAATGGAACAAGTGTTGCTTGGATTCAACAAGTGTTGGTTATCTAACGTAATGGCAGAGCGTCAATTAAACAGTCCATAAACGACGTTCTCCGTAAACCAGACTTGAGCAGCGAGTTGTGCTTGTGGTGAGTGAGCATTCGATGAACAAAACCGAAACAGGAAACACTCCCTTTGAACCTTCATGAATTACCTCAGGTATCTGTTTCTTGCAACCACACGTACACTCACTGACGTGTTTGGTCATGAATCCCCTTCTAAGTTAGTACAGTTGCTGTCTCACTCCAAACAGTATATTTTATCATTCAATGAATGTGTTGACATCAAAAAACTAAACACAATATGTTTAGCATATTGACAAACGTGGTAATATGCAACGGGCATTTGTGCTCACAAACTTTTCAGCCTAACTCCAACGGTTGTTTGGTCAAGTTTATTCAATATTCTATACATATTATTTGGATAACTATCTTTCTCTTGCTAAGTACTCGAAACAAATAGCACACTTCTGGAAAATTCATTAATTTCTCATAAGACATGGAGAAGAATATTTTTATATCGTTCTGAGTTGACTGACAATTGCACCATTGGTGAATTTGAGAAGGATTGAGGCAGACCACAGGTGATTTTAGGGATTATTTATGCCTACCGATGGGAAATCATTGATTTGATTTTATTAAAATATTCTGATTATTCGGAAATATTTCTTTTTGTTAGAGTATCCATTTTTCCGCCCCAAGGAAGGAAGAATATGGCATGAAAAGAACACGTGAAAGCATTTTATCGATTTCATTCTGGCAAAAGTTTGTGCAGACCAATATTAAGGCCCTTAAAGCGGAATTTACAAATTTTTAATGATTTTGAGATTTTAAAGTTAATTAAATAAAAATAATATCAGCGGATTGATCAAATTGGTAAAAGGAGAATAAAATTTGCGTAGATTTGTGAGGGCTACCGAATTCAGCAATTCACTGAGTCGGAATAAATTTCCCCTTCAGTATTCTAAAAAGGCAACCGTCCGCGTTCCAGACCACAGCAGGGCTGTTTTTTCAATAGTGCGTCGCTCAACAGAACAGGAAACAATCAGCCTGAACTGCGGTTTCAGTAGACGGAAGTGTTTGACAATTCTTCGACTGAAGACACTCAAGATAGAGAGAGGAAAGCAAAACAATTTTTTTCGTCCCCTTCACTAGCGTCCAGCCCCCCCCCCCCCCAAAAAAAAAAAACAACGCAAATGTGAAGACAAAACTGCAACAATTCACTCGTCGAAATTGCTTACACAAAGAATTGACAAGTATTGATCAAACCTTATCAAGTGAACAGAATCTCGTAGCCACGGGATGGAGGTCGTGAAAAGAGTTTCCGTATTAAGATGAAATATGGAAAATCTTCTTTAAATAAATATCTTTATTATTTGCTATGAAATAAATATTAAGGCGTTATTTTCCCGCTCTTTTACGGAGTTTGGTTCTGTGAAGCTTTATGGTGTTTCAAAATATGCGAGTGCAAACCCATTACCGTAGTATATTTAATTTCTTTCCGTGCAGTGCTTTTAATAACAGTGAAAATAAACATGGTCAAACTCTTTGAACATATTTTGATTCAAAATATGCTTACAAAAGATGGGCAAGTAGAAGCAGTAGAAGGATTTGTTTGACTTCAGACAATTTTTACTATTGCCCCTGGAGTGTTTTCAGTGAAAGCACGGCTAAAGATAGATTTCGAGAAAACCGTAAGAAGTTCCCGAAAATTCAGTATCCTGTGTGCATTTTCCTTTCATTCAACCTGGGAACGGAAGTCAGGCTGAGAGCAAGATAACAATCAGCCATGGTTGCGTTACCGGTAAAATATTCAAGCTGTTTCGAGTGAATGCATTCCACCTCAATCGCTTTTGTCTTTGCTAGTGTTGTTGATGTTGTTTTTGTTGTTGTCGTCGATGTTGTTATTAATATTTTGTTGTTGTTGTTGTGCAGCTGCAAATTTGTTAAAAATTCCAATTTGGATCATCTTAACCAAGCTGAGTTGCTTCTACTGTCGAATATAAAAGACAAAAACGATATAAAGTACCTTCTAGTTTCAATGAATTGGACAACACCTCCATCTACGTCAACCGTATGGCGTCATTCTCTCAATCTCATTTCATAGGCAATTATATTATTACTTGAATCAACGAAATGCCACAAAATGTTAACTCAAGTAGACTCCATCTGGATTAACCGCATGCGTCAGAAAAGCTATAGTGAGGTATACAAACCTCAACCTCTGTAAAACAAATAAAAGTTTAGTTATGGATTTCATCAGTTAGTTAAATGCTCGTGATGTGATGAAGCAGGCATACTCTCAAGTCAATTCAAAGACCTGTAAAAGAATATCCGTTAAAAATCAGTGTTACATCACTGACAAGATCTCCTGCTGTTTATGTTTTGAATATCAAGCAACATTTTGTGAAAATCTTGTGCATCGACTGCAATATGATAAAAAGTGATTGACACAACTTGAACGGGATATGAGGTTTAGATAGTGTCTAATATCTGACTACAATCCGAGTTGTTTTGCTAGACAGCTATTTAAAACTATGATCCCAGTGAAATCATAAATACCTAATTAAACAGCTGAACAATAACATGACAACGTACTTTTGCGAGATCACAGAAATCCAGGAATTACTCCAACCGCACTCATAGGTGAAACGTGTGCCCCACGCGAGTCCCAAAAGACAAGTCATACAGCGTTCGTGCATAAGACACATTTGTTAACAGTCACAAATTAAAGAAAAGAAAACATGCGCCAGTGATTCAAAAAGCGGCAGCTCTCTTGCGACCGTACTGATAGGTACGGTAAATAGAATGAATGGCCTAAGTGTAAGGATCCAGTTGGATTATGGAGTCAGATTGCACTAACCTCCTAGAAATGAGAAGCTAGTTTATGACAGAAGTCAGCTGAACCATCAATCTCAGCTGAACCGATAGAATGGAAAAACATGCATTGGAGGGGAGAATAAACAGTATTTCGGTGTCCCGTCTTGGTTCTCTACATAAGCAATGTTTGCACCGTTGTATCTGGGTGATAGAGCGCTTTCTGAAAGCTAATGAACTTCTGTTAACCGAATAAATAGAACATTAAAAACCATAATTATAACGTAATTCTCGGAATACACACAACCAACCTTCCTCGGATGACCATAATATCACTCTGTTCGGAACGCGCCTGAAGTGAGTCTTAGAAAAGGGAGGTAACAAGGTAGACGACGCACGCGTGAATGTGTACTTCGATCGATGAAAGATGAGATGTCGTGTCAAAAAGATCCGGTTAATTTGGGATAACCTGTCTTCAAAAAGGACATCATTATCAAGGGATTTAATTGCAATGATAACTTAAACTGCATTATACATAATCGGTAAAACAATTACATAATGAACATGTCATTCATTTTATCGAGAACGAAGACGTGACATAATTCATGAAGAATTTTTAATCTGGTATAAATATCTACTGATAACCAATGAATTTTTCATTTCATTTTTCTTGCACTTTACCAATTTGATGCTTGAGAACACCACTTGCACTGAATTATGTTTCCTTTCTTTCCGTGAATTACAGTCACTACTTACTAACTTGACTATTTTAAACTTCTTCACCGGAACTTCACTAACAAAGTATAAAAATAAGTAGAATTTATATACAAATATCAATAGACTAAACACATGATGAAAGCAAGTGAGCTTGAGAATGTGACTGTTCGTGCTAAGAACCAATAATTTAGTTAGCCGCGATCCTCTAGTCTGAGGATGACACTCACAGAGAACAGCTAATCACTATTGATAACCTGATCAGAAGCAAAATTTTAGATACCTATGGAATCGGGTCAGTTGTACGTGCGGTGCATCTACTGCTGAGAAGAATGTAAGAAGGCGGCTAAATAAAAACCATAGCTCATCCATCATGATACAATGGTTTCTAAACTACGCTGCGCCAGTCACGTTTTTCCAGTATCATTTGGATAATGAGAATGGTGACAGGCATAAAAATGTTTTTCCTGCACACCCAAAATTCTTCAAAAGGCTGGTCTGAATAAATCTAACCGGATATGCACAAAACCAAACGGAAAATTTGCAAGTTAGAGTATCAGTTGTCACGAAAACGCAAACATTCCATCAGCAAAACGAGGAGAAAACCGATTGAAAATGATCATTATCGTCTGTAGAATATCATTCTACACAAAGGCAAATTGGATTCGCTATGTGACACAAAGGATCTGCTTGCAAGCAAATAGAATGATTACACTTAATCTTCAATCTTTTAGCATCTAGAAGGAATTTGCAGTGGAAATATTTCATATTATTACTGAGTGAGGATGAAAATACGCTGAACTTAATGTGTGCATCACAAACAAATTAATGCAGGAATTAGTACAGGTTACAGTTTGCAAATACTTGAGCCGTGTGCGTTTTCGCGGGACTCCAGATTTACCATCTCACTCTGTAGGCAGCGGAAAAGCAGTGTGGAAGGATGTTGCACGTACGAAAATGAACACAGTTTACAATCGCAACTCGCGCAAACCGTTCAGAAGCTCTGAGAGCAGTGGTTAGCTGTCTCATCCACGTTAGAAATCGCCGGCAGTGCATGCCCATCAGAATTTATTCTAACTGCTATCGCCTCTGATGTAGATAACCATCGGGATTTGATATCCTCAGGACGGACACATGTTTCAGAATACATTGAACCGAACGATCTCCACAGATCCCTGGCGCAATTCTCTTAGGTCGTGTACGTTGCGACCAAGCTCACACCTGTCCTCATCGGTCTTGAATTGCGCCAAGCTCAATGGTGTTCTTTCATTCCATCGGCCCTCGTAACTTGCCCCACAGGAGCAAGTACACTGGTATGCATAGCCTGTCCTTTATCTGTAAAGGTGATTGGTCAGTTTACCCCTTTAAATATGTTCCTGTTTGTTGTGTTCCGCGTTCTGTAGTTTGAAAACACCTTGTGGTTTGTCTGCTATGTTTGCTGCTAAGTGGTGCCTAATTTCGGAGCCCAATGGCTCATAACTTGTGGGTTTTTTTGCACACTGTCATTTGATGTGTATCTCTGTGCATGCAGATCATCAAATCCGTGTTTTACTTGTCTAGACCTGGGAGTTCGTATTCTGCACGTCACTTCATCAACCGGCGTCGATCTGGTACACTCATGAACTAGGATTTTTGAGGCTAACACTTTAGCACCTAGGACGGGCTGAGCAACGAAGCGTTCACTAATACTATCGATCGGGCGTATCACGAGGTTTCCCAAGGAGAGACCGGATTGAAAACAAAGTCGAGTACGAGCGTTAGTAGTGTAATGTAACTTGCAGCGCGGAAGGGTGTACAGAAAGCCAAGCGCACGTTAGAACTCACCGGAAATTGTGCCGTATTCGAGGCCATATTCAATCTAGAAACAGAGAGCAATAAAACAAAATAGGGTATTTACATGAATAAGGGGAATGGCGTTGAAAAGTGAAAATAATGTTACTACAACGCTTTATTTCATATTATTTTGTAAACTCCTCAGAAATATGAATTATTTTTATGTGAAACACTGCAATATTCAATACAACGTTGTATAGAGTAAGACCGATTAGGATTTTTTGGGCACTAAGCCACAGTTTATGTAACTAGGACAAAAGTGGATGGAACTATAGAGAAAAGAGAAAAGCAGATATTGAGATGACTGATTAGAAATATGGTATTGGCGGGTCATGTACACAAGCGTGTATGTGAATATGAATTTCTACTGCATGCGTTGTGACCAGTAGGTGATGGTTATTCCTCAAAACGGCCCGATTGAGTCAACTAAGCGACCTAACTCGGAAAAATTCGAATAGATTGCTCTTTGGATTGACTACTTTGCAGCTAAGCCGGGTGATTTTAGGGTATGTTTACCCACAGGAACACAAGTAAAAATTAAACATCATGAAATATTTTAAACAGAAATTTTATCGGCACAGGTTAAGATCCGTCATCCCCTGGCGGTTTGCTTATTCGTGGTTTATTCTAAAAGCAGCCACTTAATTAATTTTAATAAATTTTAGGATAATTTTAATATATAACTGGATATATTTTTATGAAATGAAGAAATATATTTTTGCCCAATTTGTTTTACTTTGTGACCTTGAACTATGTCGGACGGTTCCAAGATGCACCGAACGCTCCATAAAATTCAAGAAGAGGCTTGTACTGCATATATGTAGAAGTGTTATTACCCATAATTCGACGTTGTGTGCAGCCCGGAACTACTGTTTAGACCTATCAGTGGGCAGGATTTCGATCCCGTTGTTCAATGGGATTTAGAGACATGCACATAAACCACATTGACGGTTTTTGCTGACCCTATAACGAAGTCCACACAAATAATGTGGAGGCTTTTTGGAGTCGTATCCAAAGACGCTTGAAAAACTTTACGGGATTTGTTGGCAATGACGTTTGGGACCACCTGGATGACGTACAACATCGTAGGTGGTTCGAGTTTTCAATACAGATATTTAATAATGAAATTAACACTTATATACAACATATTACTCAATTATGTCCATGGTAAACGTCATTTACAACCATTGGACGGTGGTGGCCCGGTGGTAACGTCACCCAATTGTCACCCCGGAGGACGAGTGCTCGAATCCCGCCACCACCGCCTGACTCCCCATTTGTGTGTTGTATGGCAGCCCTTTGATTGACTACTTCCCCCTTCCTGAAGACTGTATCATTGTGCATTCAATAAAAGAAAAAAATGAAAAGAACAAAGTACAAAGAAATCATGCGATTTTATTATTAATATTTTTGGTGCATTTTTTGTGTAGTAGGGAATACATTGATACTACTTATGAGTAGTAGGTATTTATTTATGAAAATTGGTGCTGATGGATGCTGAGAGGAGCGAGCCAACAGGAGTAACAAGTGGGGTTTCTCAAGGGTCAGTTCTAGGACGATTGTCTTATGAAGAACATTGAGGAAGATACGGAACTGGAGTCGGAAATATCCGCCCTGGAGATAATGCACGGAAACGAGCTCGAAGAATAGTCAACGCAGAAGATTTAGAATTTCAGAGGAAGAGCTACGATCGAGCCAAGGAAGTGCAGTGATACAGTAGGAGGATATTGTATTATGAAACACAACTTCAAGCCCTCAACTCAGTGCCTCAGGGCAGCAAACAAGGCCAGAGGAGAATTGTTTCGCGTATGTGCCATATCCACTAGCATGCAATCGGAGATTTTCATATCTTTATATGAGACCATTGTTCGCCTTCATTTAGAATATTGATTCCAGGCGTGAGCACTGTATTACAGGAAGGACATAATATGCTTAGAGAAGTTGCAGCGTTTGGCCACCCGAATGGTAGTTGGACAGAGGGCTAAAAGCCATGAACAGAGACTAAGGGAGCTCAGCCTCTTCTCACTTGAACGCAGAAGGGTGCGGGGTGATCTAATAGAGACTTCCAAAACAGTGAAAGATCTGTCAGAGCTCAACCTAGGGGATCTGTTTACCCTAGCTCCTAACCACTGTACGAGAGGCCACAGCCTCAAGCTGCAAAGAAACAACGCGAGGCTGGATATTCGGGCTAACTTCTTTTCACAGAGGGTTACACCTATGTGATACAAGTTACCTGAAGAGGTAGTCAACTACGCAAGCGTCAAAGCGTTTAGGGTGGTACTAGACTCCTTTTGGGCTGAGACGTTCCCGAAGGTTGGCATTTAAAACAGGTATTCTTCTGGCACCAACGGGCACAAGCAGATGCACGCCAGGAGACCTGCAACGTAAACAGTTGNACAACTTTTTCTTCTTCTTTTACAGCACTGGTTGTGAAGATTTCCACAATTGGAAACTGGTTCAGTCAATATGGAACCCATCGGGCAATCAAATACGCAGTGCTGATAGCACAGAACATTCGCCCACAACACAACGAACTGGACGCTCGATGGGCAAGAGCCACATTCCATTCTAAGGTACTGAACAAGGTGGACCTTGATAGCGAGCTTTAAGTTTTGAAGCAAGGAAGGACGAACAGTGTAAATGGGAAAATATTGAATCACACCGCGCATAAAAGATAAGAAACCGAGTCCAAAACTGTGCGATTGTACGAAGAATCAATCCAAGGAAGCGTCAGGGGAGCCTTTAAGTATGTCTGTTGTACTTACCTTTAGTGGGCTGGTCTTTTCGGTGGGAATCTTGGGCAGTTATTTGTTTTTTTCCTTTGATTGTCTTTATTTTATGTACTTACCTAGCTGTACATATACAAGTATACATACAGGCTTATACCA
>UZAN01051060.1:5700-19486 GCA_900618425.1 Echinostoma caproni | reverse complement strand
AGGCAGTAAGTAGTTCATTTATTGGAAGAAATGAAGGTGATTAAATATGTATAAAGAGAGATTATTGGCTACCTGGGCTTCAACCAATTGGATTGCAGCATAGTATTCTGGTGGAAAGTTTCTGGCAAGCCCTGAGGTGCTTTGAAATAATAACCTGTATATACATGAAGCCAGGATATAAGAGAAAACAAAACGCTTTATTAAGTGAGCTGGGGTAGATAGCATTTCCAAACGGAGGTGAGTTTTCTGACTTTGTGAAATATCTTGACGACATGGAGAGACCAAGATGTTTAATGTACCATGCTCTGGAGAGATGTTCACCATTGATAATGACATGTTGACAAGAGTTCATCACATCAATGTATTGGTCACCCGACAACAAAGAAAATAAGACATTGTTACACTTGGAAGTATTCATTCTAAGATTGTGTTGAGAAGACCAATCGATGAGCAATGAAATATTCTACATAAATTTGGAGTACATGGAAGAATTCGAAAACTTCATGCCATACACATCATCGGTATACTTAATGAGCATACATTGAAGAAATATAGGTTGTGAGCAAGAAGGGAGATAGAATAGCTCATTGAAGAACTCTTTGATTGGAGGGTAAAAGGGAAGGGTTACGACCCCTATATTTAGTAAACTGTAATCGATGGGTGAAATAATTACGTAACTGATTGGTAAGCATCGGCTGAATAACCTTCTCACAGAGAGTGTGAAGAAGTTTAGACCTATCAACACAATTAGAGATATCGCTTTATTCAAAGAAACATGCCCAAACAGCTTTCCTGTTCAAGGAGGAAGGGACATAACTAATAAGGAATGCCAACGAATCAATGGTTGACCTGGAACTGCGATAGAAAAATTGATTGAGATCGGATGCATTCAGCTGGGAAAACATCTTTTGTGGTAAAACCTTTTCCAGAACTTTCAAATCAAAAGAAGTGCAAGCAATCGGGTGAAATTGGGACGGTCTCTTTTGGGATACTGGAGTGATAGAAGTCACTATTCAGCAGTCCGGAGTGCAATGCTGAGTAAAACACAGGATGAGTAGGTCGGTGCAAAACTGGGGATAGAGAAACTGCACATTATTTGACCATTCCATCAGAAGCGCATAACTTATTAGACTTCAGATTGATGAAAATTCTGAGTACTTATGTTTGATTCGTTACGAAACAAACAACATTAAGAGCAAGGACGACTGCTGTGAATGGAAGAGGGATGTCGGTTTCACCATTACGGAAATTGGCGATTGAGATCATCCACGTTGGCAGCTGGAAGATTCGCCTTCGTTTTTAGACTGCAGTACTGATATAACATCTTCCATGTACCTCGACAATTCCTGTTTGCAAGCAGTGGAATAAGGGTGTTTTGTGTCGCTGGCGTGGCACCTCAGGGCTTCCTTCGTCTATCCACTCTCACCCCTGGAGAGGTAAATGAATGAGCAGTTTAATGGTCTAAAATCCCAGTTAGATGGGCACAGGAGTAGTATTTCTGTGGCTTCTCCGCGACGGTGGTTGAAGTCTCTGCACTTTATTGAACATCTACCGCTCGCCCAAGTTAGGCAGCCCACAGTCAATCAAGTGCTGTTCCACTGAAGTTCCAAGTGTCTAATTGGGTGCATGAGGCCGGCGGTCTATTCTGAACAGCGGACTGACAGCCAGAGAACCGATCATTGAGCGAAAACCCGGTTTGTGTAACACGTCTTTAGACGCTCACACATACACAAAAATATGCATCAGTCACGTTCCCGTGCCGGATCTGCACCCCACTGCCATATGGATCAGACATTTGAGTCAAAGCTACGGTTAAGGTTCCTTAAGACGAAGGAACTCGTTAGTATAGGCTGTTACGAAGTATGTCATGTTCTGAAATCTCGTGCGCCCATTTTGTTACCGTCTCGGCTAGATCGTACCATCAGTATTCAATATATGTCCAGCAGTTTCCCATTCACTCCACATCCATTGACTGCAAATAAACCGACGATATTGTGTCAGAATGTGAGGCCTTCATTGCCGAAATGACTCAAGAAATTCAAAGCAAGTTGAATGATGCTTCTATTTGATCCGTTTCCCGTTCCCTCTAATTGAGTGCTTAAAAGTGTCCCAATGTTGTGTTTTCCCTCTTGACCGACGAATCATAATCAACGGTTGCAAATAGTTTTTTCCCCCATACTGATATCGAAAATGTTAAAATAGCTTAATGTCACACTAGCAGCACACAATTTATCGTGGTCACAGCTCGTACAGGACACATTCTACAAACTTAGAAAGCTTTGGTATTTCTCCCTCCGATTAAGAATACTTTCTGTTACTCACAACTTGATTGTTGTAATGACCACTCCCCCGGTGGGTTGCCTCAGGTCTGTTGATAAAAAGACTTATTCACTGGTTATACTGCTAAATGTCGTGGCATCGTCAGAGATAAACTGGCAGACTATATATCATAGACAGGCACCTAAATTCATGTGAAAACTTAATTGCCAAAACACTTTCAAACACTCATAAACAATTACACAACGATTTAGATAATGAATGTTTGGAATAGTCCATTCGGTTCTTCACGGACACTAGCCACTGTTGACGATGTTCGGTGTGGATTTCACTCCTGGGTAGATCGTTAATTCCCCATTATTCGAATGCATTTAAATGCATTGGAAATGTTTGTGTTTGTGATAACCGACAAACAGCACTGGATAGCTGTTTCGTCCTGTTTGGGTCTCGTCAACAGTGCGCACTCGTTTTTGTGTCCCTGTCAGGACTCGAACCGCGAACATTTGGGTTGGGACTTCAAACCCTGACACCTGAGCTACACGTTCGACGGTTATCACTTTGTGCGATTATCTCAACCAATTTAGATGGTGAACGTTTGGATTAGCTCATTCGGTGCTTGTGAAAAACTGCATTTAAATTACACAACGACTTTCAAAGCTCTATCGGCATCATCCACACAATTAGCGTTCAAACGTTTATTTACACTTAGCTCTTTATATCGCAATTAGGTTTTGCCAGATCTGCTTGTTGATGGGACGAAATTTTCCACAGAATTCGGTAATCGCTTGTTTTATTGACAAAACCGATGACTAGGAATACCAGCTCCATTTTTGTACGATTTTCTAACATCACATCCACAAATATGGTGGCTGAAAATGCTACTAAACGGTCGCCAATCCGGATGCATACTTACTTGACTTGAAGTCAATTAACCTGACTCCCGAATGATACTAAATACCTCCCATTTTCATCTACGGGATGGGATGTCACTTTTACGTCATTAAGACATCCATTTAGACGTATGTGATTCCGAAACAGGCATAGAAGAATCTACTTCTATTACCGTCTTGCCTTCTTCAGATCTGATCTTATCCGCACTCTGCGCGTGTGACAGGTGATTCAACGTCTGCACACTCTTCGTGCGGCTGGTCTCAGGACTGCAATGAGTGCCAAGGTTGAACGCTTGCTCCTGGACTGGCCAACCTAGCGCTATGTACGTACTTCTCGACGGTCTAATACAAGCCAAAAGGTATAGAACGAAGGGTCGGTGCTTTATAGTCGTGTCCGTTTATGCACCGATTGATTGCAGTGCACCTGAAGTCGAGGATGAATCGCACGAGGATTTTCTCTAAACTGTACAAAACGGCTCCATTGTTGGGATAATCGCTGGGGTCCCTCAATGTTCCAGTTGGATCCCTAAACGAATCAGAGCGTTGTCGAGGAGACCTGAAAGCAATCATGGCCGACCGGGCGGACAACGAAGATTGCCTATTTCGACTCTGCACAGACCATAAACGGTTTTTATCAAACACCAAATTCTCCCAAATTAAGCGGCCAAACTTGTGAACTGTTCAAAGCAAAGGACTCATATCCGCCACCGGTGGCGGGGATCCATTCATTGTCCATCGAAACAACGGCAGGACGCAAACACTCCTTCCGAAGACCCACTGTTTCTACTTTCCTTGATCTAAAAGTGACGTTCGAACGCTCCTTCTACTTGAAGATTTGGCCTTAAACATTTTTTCCAATAATACAATCTCTTTATGCAATTAGCCAAGACAGAAATCGAGGTTACGGCACTTTCTTCGTCCGAGTTCACCACATATAGCGGCGTTCGTCAGGCTTGCCCTCTCTCTCTGTTCTTTTCTCCTCACGTTTCTCATATATACATCCTTTGAATCACCCTTGTCCTCATGCGAGGTGAACAACATCAACTTACTCTCTGGCTGGACACCGTTTGATCTGTATTATGTGGAATGTATCCTCCTGCTCAGTGAAGATCCAGGTAAAGTGCAAGTTTTAATGAATCGTCTTAATAATAGTTAAGCCATCATGTACGACATAAGTTTTACATCTTCAACGTGTTTCTACAAGACTAGGTTGGTCCAGCTCTAACTGGTATATTATTAGCGGAAGTGGACAGAGTTGTTCTGTTTGCTCACCTGTAATTCACCCGGCGGATGCATCACAGATTGAGTGTCGGCTCACCTACAGAAAGCTCGGCTGGCATTTACCAACTTACAACATTCACGGTGCCATCGCATGCCAGCCCCTCTGTTTGCGAAAGGTTCCGCCAAGTTCTGCTTCACATAACGCTCACTGCGCAGCTGTTCCAAGATCGCCGTGAACTAACTGACCTCCTTAAATATGATATCCCCGGAGCCTCGTCAAATCGGTTTTTTTTATTATACACTTCCGTGTGATGGTCATCTGATTGGAAAAGCTCCATATTCACGAGGAGCTGCTGTTCAGTGATAGAAACCAATAACCTAGGCCCCGGGACTTGGAATGGCGAAACACTTAAGGCTCCGACAGGTCTAGTGTGGTATTAAAACCGGACGAGAGCACAGCTGCCGACCACTACAAGGTTGCAAAAACCGAGGCTTTTGTTTTATTTTTGAGCGTACTTTCTCCAATTATTTATTTGTAAACAGATTAAATTAATCCAACAGTACCGTTTCTGTTTTACTACTTGAGAAACATACCAATAACACGATGTATTTAGAAATTTTCGGTGCCGGCCCGTCGGTAACGTCACGAAATTATCACCTCAGAGGACTGTGTGATTAAGTTCCATCACCATTGCCCAACTTTTCCCGTTGTGTGTTGTATGCTAGTCGTATGATTTACCGTTTCTACCTTCCTGACACATTGTGTTGTTAGATGGACTCAATAAAAGGAATTAAAAATCAAAAAGAAAGACCATAATCTATTTGTAAATCTTTTTTGTTAATTATTTTCGCATTATAACACTCAATTTACTTCAAAAAGAATAATTTTGGGACGTAAAACAAGATAGCTAGCATAAATCGTGATGTACTGGTGTTAGAATTCCACAAGGGGGTGGCTGGTCGACGATAGTTAGTTACTGCACATTACAGTTAGGATAGCATTAATTTGGCATACACGTGACAAAATATCTCTCTCATTTGAAACGTGTCAACACAATTCCCGGAGGTAGACTGAGTAATGAATGGAACGGTACGTAGTTTTTTTGGAGTACAGCAATTCGTTTTAAGTGCAATAGTTTATTTTTGACCGTCGAAATAAACCGCCAATGGCACCTTCTAGCGAACTACTATCAAGTGTGAGTACTATCTCACAACAAAGGGATCAAAAAAAGAACAACGGCAAAATGGTGCGTAAATTCAACACCAAATATGGTAAACCCTTATGGTCACAACTGCTGATAAACCACCTCCAACAAATGAAAACACGATGTGCGACCAATCAGATTATCCCCGTTTAATCAAAACGTAGTGTTTCAACGAAGCTGACACTAATTCAGTTACATTAATTCAGTTACTGAAAAAAAAATAGGGAAGCAGAATCAAAATTGGGCTGTTCGGAAGTGTTTTGGCCTACAACTGACATGCCTGTGGCCAGAATGATTGGTCAAGTGATCGGTTGACCGATTGACTGACTGTTTGAATGCCGGTTTGACGGCATTCACATGTAGTTCGACATGAGAGCCGGAGTCGGCCTGCCTGCCTGCTTTTCTACACGCTGATCGTTCCTGCTTGTTCCCCAATTTGTGAACCGGCTGCATATTTGCTGTTCACCGTAAACTTGTTGCCTAGTCCGTTCTGTGCTCATCTTCCTATTTAATTTGAGACACAAAAGGAAGAAAACAGTTTTTCGGTTCAGACCTGGACCCAAGCGCATACACGGTCTACGCTACTGTACTGTGCACGTGGTTTAACAGTCGAGCTACGACCAAGGTCTGTCAGAAAGTGTGATATTGAGATGAAAATCTTCACCGTGTTCGGTGGGTAGGGAGCAGTGGTTCGAATTATATCGCGGTTACTGAGCTATCCACAATACAAATAAATAAGTTCATTTGATTCATAGTTGACTACGAAACTGGTACAGTAATCGCGAGTGAATTAAGTACAATGTGTTTCTAAACGGTTTTACTTCACGAACAACGACTGAATCAAGAGGTCAAAAAGGGATCGGGTTCCTAAGCAGTGTCTAAGAGAGCGCTGTCATTGAAATTGTGCCCGGTTTCTGTTCTGAACAAAATATCATTGGATTTCCGGAAAACATGACAATTCACTCTTATACCCCGGATTTCTGAATTTCGAGTATTTGTCAAACGTCCTCTTGCCTTTATCCGTTTAATCAACACAAGATAACCTATGTTAGCGGAATTCGTATTGGACATGAATTTTGCGTGTTTTCATTCAGCTGTATAGACACATTTATATGATCATGTAAAACGAAGAAACTTAAGAGTCAAAATGTGTCATTTGAACAAGGTGATGGTGAACAAACTAGTTGCGTCATTTCGATTTGGTTAGGGTTTACGATCAAGTTAGATGACAATATTTGACATGGAGGTGAATTGATTTAATGTGGTGAATACGGTGAAGGAATAGAGGGAGTAAGTCATGTCACAGGCAAGGTGTCTTCGAGCGTGACATCATCACTACCACGGCAACTACAGTTGCGTCACCAACGTTTTTTCAACATATAATTACGATTGCATGCTACACATAAATATCGCTTCAAAATGTCGCAGACTCTGCGAACTTCGAGGTCTTGTAATAACTCAAAACGTTCCTGGCGCGTCAGTCTGGTGACAGGAGTCCAAGAAATGTCGCGCATAGTAAGAACACAAAGCAGGTTTTCACCCACTTTTCACTATGTTCTGTATCTTAATCCACCTATCCCCTTTCACTGTTTTGTTGCTATTGTTGTTGCGTTGGCACCATGCTTGTTTTCAAGCCGGTGGTAAATATATATATATATATATATAATGTGTCTTAACCATGCCTTTACAACACAATACATATATGACTAGTAATAGACAAGGATTGACAAGGAAAAAGGGAAAGTTTGTTTCATAATTGGTCCCCAATTATCATTTGCCCCTGACGTTTCATGACAGATCACTTGTCGGCAATCCAGCCATGGGAGGAGCTTGAGTGCTTGTACAAATCGTTTCTCAGCACACAGACGAGGGTTGTAAAGACGGATAGAAACTGCCTACTCTGTGGCTAGAATGCGAAACCTCACGTGTCTAGACCCCAAACGTTTCGGTCACATTTACAATGTGATTAGTGCCGCAAAGGTGCGACACGATCGCGAATTGTGATTGACTTAATTGGTCCACTTCGCAACTACGCTTACGAGTGCGTTCGGACAGACAGACCTGGTCATGAGACCAACATACTTTGCTCCACAGGAACAAGTGAAAGAGTAAATGCAGAAAGAGGCAGCAGAATCGAGCACTCTATCCTTCAACCGTGGATTTACCAACAGGCTAGATGTGAATCGAGCTCGAAGCTTAGCCACGTAGAACATCTTGTTGATGGCATTTGATAACCTTCTATGCACAATCTCTGCCAAGGTGTCACCTTTAAACGGTAAAGAAATGTATACAGGCTTCTTCTCAGCAATTACCCTCTTGGGAAACACCTCTTGTCGTTACGTCACAGAGTCCACATTCTCTGTTCTTAGTTACGTTTATTGTGTTGTAATAGCATGATTAAGACACACTGAAAACGAGCCTGTTTGTCGATTTGTGTTCTCTTTATGAACTCCGTGGAACTGTTTAAACATTAGAAATGTCATGCAGTTGCATTGGATGGTCGTTTCCCTCAGAGAATACAATGGTGTTTATGAATATCTTCACACGTTCTGGTTGATTGATGACGTTCTGTCATTCCGATATACCTCTGAACAGTAGGTAGATTGAAATGAAAAGATGCAGTTGAGGGTAACACTGGCGACTTCTCGATCCAAATTAGTGCGAGTGAAACAACGAAAGCTCCCGTAGATAATCACTAGTCCCGTGCCATTGCACGTTCTTTCCACGGCGTGTGTTAAATGAAGGGATATCTTGGTTGTCACATCATCTCCCTTGAAAGGTAATATGATGTAGACGTTGGTTCATAGCTATCAGGCTCATGGATCAGGAGTGGACCGGCGGGCTATACTTGTGAATGAATATGAGGGCACAACAGCAGCATCTGTTAGGACTTGTGATTAATCCTTTTAAATAGAGTACACATCAAACCATATCTGTATCTCACGGGCAGAAACTCCTGAAGTGCAGATAGTTTCTTATCCACGTACGCTTTCGATACGCAGACAATCGATTGATTAGTTAGTCAAGGAATGAAAGTTTAGACTTCAATGGACATGCTAATGCTAGCTTCACACAGGGATTCAATGAATCGAATTCAGTTCCTCTTGCTATCAGTCTTCCAAAGTTGACTGGAGAATATTAGCCAGAATGGACCCCGAAAAGAGTACCCAATGCTACATCATCAACCTGTTTATAGAAATTTTCATTGAAGACAAACTGTACGTCGCGAACACACAATTGCAGTAGAGTTTTCAAATCACTCGTTAGGAACCCTATTTAATTGGCATATTTTCACATCTCGTCTAAAGCTTCCCCGACCGGTAGAAGATATTATAACTTTACGTCCCTGATGAGGAAGAACACAAGTCACTGAATTGGAACGGTCTGACGGTACTTGTGTAAACACCATTTGCAGGGTATACGGATGAAATATAGTGCGATGAACATAAGGCTTGTCGATACTGGTAGGGTCGTTGGCGAGGCCAACCAGTCACGTGATACCAGATGCGAGTGAGCTGCAGCACGATTTGAGCTCCCATCCACAGTCTACACTAAACTTTCAGTCTTCTCTTTGACTTTTGGATCCAGTTAAAAACGAGGAAAATCCGTAAGTATTTATTTCATCCGGTTGACATAATCTCCCTTATTGCAAATGTCAACTCTGGAATCTTTGGAAGGCTTCATAAGCAAAATTGATTTGTTCCGTTTCAGTTCGTTTAGCGCGTTTATATAATCTGATGTTACTAGGCTACGGTGATACGTTTTGGTAACACGGAACTGGTGAGACGAATTTACACATTTGGCTTTGAGCCAACTTCCTGATTCAGTTGTACAGGATGTAAATTCGTTTAACTGGTTTACGAGATTGTCAAACTCTTTATCTGCTTCAAAACTGTTAGGCTTCTTATCGGGTAGACAAAAAGTGAATCCCAGTGCTAAAGCTTTCAGCTTCAGTTGATTAAATGAAAGCTGTCAAAACATATGGCAATAACGCCCGATTTCATTCGAAAATTGATCAATAGTAGCTGATTCTGATAACGATTTCGACAGATCTTTGAGTAACTCACTTAGGCATCAACACTGAAGTTCGCAATTGAATTCATATAAATTGTCTCTAGAAATTTATTTTCATTCACAGTGACATGTTCACGAATAACCTAACTCGGATGAACCTCTATAGTTATATATAATGAGGTCTACGTTTTTAGTACCGGTCATCGAAAAAAAATTTTCCATCCCCAGTCGTTTCGATGCATTCGAGTTGCTGATGAGATCCAATCAAGTCGAAACAGCTGTCCAAGGCTTCCTAACTTTTCATATCATGCATCATTTCCATGACGAAATCATTATGTAAAAACAGCGAATCAGTTTGGCAATTGAAAGTATCAAATTTCTCGTTTTGATATTCTAGCTGAGTTGTAGTACAAGCATCCGCAAAACGTATACGACAGGGAACCCTCGTAGGTACTGCTATCTATTTGACAGCCTATAGCATGACCAGGGAATCGGCTACGGGAATGAAATTTTTGAAACTTGAATTGGGTTGATTGATCAGTAGTATACAAACGACGATTTTCTTTCGGCCAATGTTTGTAATGATTATAGTACGCGCAGATCACGGATTACGAATCACGTATTAGGAATCACGGAAGCCAAGGAAGCACTGAATCCCAATGGCGCTTGCACAACAATATTTCACGTAATCGAGAACCAAGGAAGAGACCACAGGGATAGAATTTCGTTTATTGAAAAAGATCAAGGGGGTTAAATAACATGTACAAAAGAAGTTCATTGGTTATCCAAGCATCTACCAATCGCGTTTTCATATTCTTGACTTCGTACAGCTTCTTTTTAGGCTTCACGGTTTCTGATTGGTTGGCACATTCGGCCTACGGTTCGTTGTTTTCAGAAGCTCTAACACATAGGCGCTTTGCTGGTGTCATCTGGGGAGCGTGACTCATCACAGTTGTCTGGAAACTGTAACGTATTGCCCTGTAGTTTGCGTCATCCCGTGAGCCAGAATCATCACATTGTTCGATGGATGGCATAACTACCGCCGAGCAGTGGTAGTTTTGACCAACCTTATCACTCAATTTATTCGGTCCACGACATACACTTGAAATACATTAAATACACGGTTTCACTCACCTTGGAATCTATTAGCAGTGCAGCATCATGTTCCCATTTGGGGTTAGATCCCACATCTGATTTATTCTTGTAATCCACTTAATTGAGATCAAACTTCAAGCGTGATTCGTCCTTTCCTTAAATAAAGTGTGTGTAATGACAATCAAAAAGGCGATGAGGGCCGAAGAAGGCTGTGAAGACGACGTTGAGCGTTAATCCGCTTTGCAAAAGACCGAGTAGAGGTAGCATATTATGACTGAATTGAACCATTTATCGATTAGTCAATGAGATCTCACGTGATTGAGAGTCTGCGTATTGACGATCGAGATTCTCATGTTGAATCAGCTGTGTTACTATCCAGACCGATACCCTGATGTAAATATACCGCAACATAAGCGGAACTGTTTTGACCAGATTGTCTCGTTGTTTCAGTACGCGATGCATTTTTGTTTCATCACATTTAGGAAAATGCTAAATTGGTCTAGAGAATTTAATTCTCAGGATGAAATGGCCTCGAACCACAGTATCCCGGAGTGCATTTCTCAAGTGGGATGGATTATTCCAGGGTGATGGTTGGTGCACGATCTCTGAAGAGACTCCGTTAATGAATTGCGCCACACACACACACACACACAAACCTCGGATTGATTGCACGGTGTAGACAGTGCACCTTCCGCTTTTAATCGGGTCAGAACTCCGATCGTACCATTGAAAAGAATGGCATCACAAGCTGCTTCAACATGACCAAGGAGAAGCAATATAATCAGTTTGTCGTCGCTGTTGACCTCGTAGGTTACGACCTCGACAGTAGTGCGGACAAAGTAGGCTTCCACTAGGCAACAATTAGCCGATACTACACTAAAGGGTGGTGTGGTGATCCTAACCTACAAGATGACGCGCACCACGGGCGACACGCTATCCTTTTCGGATAACTGTGATCAATCACGCTTCCCGGGTGAAGTCAGCAAGGCGCGTACGTGTCACTGCTTCTGGACTAAAAACCATAGGCCGATTGTACCAACCAATCAGAAACCGTGTGCCTCAGACAGACGCTGTAAGACGCCAGGAATACTAGCACGTGATTGGCAGAGACTTGGATGACCAATTAACTTGTTTTGAACATATTAATAAATCCCCTGATTTCTTTCAATAAACGAATTGCTATTCCTGTGTCCGTGATTGCTAATCCATGATTCGTATCTCATAATCAGTGCATATTACAATTACTACAGGTGGTTACTGTGTACATGATTTTTGCATACCGTAACTCATTCGTTCATCAAGTGACTCGCTTCCAGATGAGGAGTTGCGCACTTTCGCTCAGCTTACAGATTTATGGGAGTTTCGTCACCATCGTTTGCCATCCCGACAGTGCTTGCCAGTTCAGGGTGGATAGCTGGTCAAGCAAGACATGTCGTGTGCATCCCACAATCGTCGACTGGTACGGTAGAAAACATTTTAGTATTGTGGAACCTTTGTCTAACTCCCAAAACAGAGTGGGCAAAGGCGTGAACCGATCAGTCTTGTCTGATAATTCTGCCTCATTTTTGACAGAACGTGCCACAAACAGTCTTTGGTGGTTACGGTGCCTAAATCACCTAAATCTGCTCTTCCTTGCCCGATTAACAGTTGTAGTCGAGCAGTGAGTTCACAACATGACCACCTGTGGGGTCTAAATTCGAATCCCGATACTGCAGCCGCGCAACTTCCCTTTTTTCTGGATTTCTCCCAAGCAGTCCGTCTGTGGCCGCAACCCTTGTCCTGAAAATATATCGTACATTTCTATAATCAATAAACAAGAATGGAAGTTGGAAAACGATGTAAAGCTCAAGTTTCATCCAACTGTACACGTGATCCCTCAGTGCAAGATACGTAGCCAAAATGCCTAACGAGTGTTTCTGCATAGTTTCCTCGGATTCGTATCATCGAAAACAGCAATCCACCATATACCTCACATATCTCTCGACGTCCAACAACCCCAAAGCGGATCTACTCGGCCGCGAGTAGGTCGACCACCTCACTTCGCTTGTGAACAGAAACGCTTAAACATCTGAACTGCGACCAACAATCAATAGACAGAAAAAGTGAATCCCACTCCTTTGTTTCCGGTCTCATGGAATTTCGTTTAAACGATCAAACCACCACCAATACAGTCCACCGTTCCGTCACCTGCGATCTTTATGGACAACTCCAAGGGAGCAGTACAAGCCATATGCAACGCCACGCACCTACACTGATCTTTCAAAAGTTCGCCACTGGTAACCATAAATATAAAACTTCCAATGTTGAACGATTTGATGATTGTTTACTCGTTCAGATGCGTTTATGACGCATTCTACGTCGGCAGTTATCTATTCGCATGGAATAACATCCGCGCTGACTGAATGGTTCCGGGTCTATCACAAGTGCGATTCTCGCCCACCTGCTAGACAGTGAGCATTGTGACAACCCAAGTAAAGCATTCCACATAATCTATCAGGTTCCTCCAAGCCGATCTAAATGTGCATGTTAGAGTAACCACGTTGGTCATAGCCTGAGCCATATATATTGAACATCTGATCCCTGAACTGTGTGCCCAGAAGCATCTTATCCGAGTTCTTTATATCCTCGGGGTTCACGAACCCAGCCCTGCACCCTGCCCACACACACACACACATTTTCCCTCAGAATTGTCATATGACCAACGTGGCATAACTGAAAAACCGCGGAATGCGGTGTGCAACACGTACACACACACACACACACACACACACACACACACAGAAAATGGACACGAATGCACAAAGTGAACCATTTCGCTCATTTTATTGCTCTCCTCCCAAGCCCCAGGTGTTCCGCTCTCATTAAAATTGTAACAGCATGACTATGAGCTATCAAAGTTGTGCTTTTGATGCGATTAGGGACATATTTTGAAATTCAAAACTTCCAAACGTGTCTGAGCTGATTGCCACATTGGGCCTTGTACTGTTTTGTTTGCTTTTGCGCACAGGAGAAGATGCCTTCGAGACCACTGACTTCGGCTCGATGCCATATGCTCGCAGTGTCTCCAGCCAAAGACCAGCTGAG
>UZAN01051058.1:0-11045 GCA_900618425.1 Echinostoma caproni | reverse complement strand
CTGGGACTCCTTTGAGATTACCGCTCTCACTGGTCAGTGCCCATCGACACGGACCATGCTTTGTTATGAATGCGATTATCCTTTCACCTGGTAAATTTCCGCAACAAAGCCACCGTAAAAGGATATCCATAGCACAATGTAAACAATAATTTGCAAATCGGTATTTGATGCGGAACTCACCGATCACATCTCGGTGCAACNAACCAACCCTTCAAAGGACTCGATGAACACAAGACGTTAACCAAGGAAGCGATCCAAATGTCGATCAAAACAAGGGCAGATTCTGGCTCGCGATCAAAGCACAAACGATGGACCTCATCGACCTCCGATGCCTTGCTAGACGCTTGCAGAACCGTTCCTCCCGATGTCAAGTATGACAGCAGGCAAATCCCTTAAATACGAGCTCATCAAGAGCCTGGAGAATGACCACGAGAAGTGGTAGGTAGAACAATGTGGAGTGATGGAGAAGGCTTCGACTATCGGCGACAGTGGCAATCTTTTCAGTTTAATCAAGAGTAAGAGCCGAAGAAAAATCAGCATGAGGTACTTAAGGAGTCTGACAGCGCACTGATTCACAGTCAGCGACGCCATCTTGATCGAAGGACTGATCACTTCAATGCTCGATTTAACTGCCCCACATCTGCATTAAAACTGTTAACCCTTAACGCGGAAATCAGTTTCCGACAGGGTTGTCCTCTCTGTTCTTTTTCTATTTCACTTCGTTATGGATTCGACTTTGGAGACCGTCCTGTCATCATACTAAGTTAGTGACATCGATTTGCTCCCAGATGGCAGACTGTCTAATTTGGAATATGCAGGCGATATTGTGCCACTGAGTGAAGATCCGGGTAGGTTGCAAGCTTTTCTGGCTAGATTGAGTGATAGTATAGTTATGTTTAGCAGTTGTTTTACATTTTCAAAGTGTAAAATGTTACCATAGGACTAGATTGATATAGTTCCCAACCTGACTCTAGCTAGAGAAATAATAGAGGAAGTAGAAAAGATTTGTATTTGGGGAGCTATATCTCACCCTGTGGAAGTATAACGCATGACGTGTCAGCTCATATACAGAAGGCTCGATTGGCATTTGCTAACTTGAGACATCTGTGGCGCCGTCGCGAAATCCGGCTGTCCGTGAAGGTTCGAGTGTATGATGCGGCATCAGTTCTCCCAGTTCCGCTATACGACACAGAGACTTGACCATTGGGAAAACAAGATAACTATAAACTTTCAGTTTTTTGAACTTCGTTTTCTACGCTACAATGTACGAGTTTGGTGGTGGTGGTGGTGGGGGAACCGGACAAGCAATGCTGAGGTTGGGCGCAGAGTTTTAGGTAACTGCAGTCGCCCACTGGAGCAAGTGATCGGATGTCCTTGATTAAAAGTTACATCAACTCATGAATTAACAATACTAACAAGATTATAGACGACGCGCTTCATGCACTACACCTTGATATATGTTATTGTCGTTACCATCCGTTCGACATTCTCGTATTTATAAGAATTCTCCCTTCCCTTACCAGACCCGACTCTTAACCAACAAGGAACGGGTCGTTAGTGAAAAAGTTGTCTGCATAAACCCAACTTTAGAAAAACAATTACGCCGTAAATTTTCCGAATTATTTGGTATTTTAGTTGGTGTGGTGATCAATATACATTTTGACCGAAAAGTAAGCATATACGCCCTCACAATTTATGGTACCTCTGAAAACGGAATCCTTGTAATTCACTGATCCAGTCAGCTGATCGATGCATTACTTTCATTGTCAGAATGAAAGTCATCAGTTCATGTTTGCCCATAAACTATGAATCGCGGCCTGTTAGACATTTTACAACGCCTTCACTCCTACCTCCAGAAGATCGAAATCTCTACCGCGATCCAGTGTCAAAGCCATGGAAATCAATCCATGTAAAGTCCTGTTTTGCTCAAAGTTTGCTTATGATAACCAGAAACTGATGCTAAGTTGCACTGATGATGTTGCTTAGTTTGGCCACGAAACGTCTGCAAAACAACATCTCACTAACACCAACACCAACGCCATGCAATCATCTCCATGAGCACCGGGTATATTTCAGCAGTGCGAATTCAAATCAAACCGTAGCCCATCCGTAGCCCATCAGGATCGCACGTGACTGAACGGCCTTGCTATCGCCCGAGCCGGTATTGACCTGCTCCAATACTTTAATCGTCTGTATGAATCATCTGTGAATCGTGCTGACACGATACACATACAGTCGTCCCGTTCCAATTCGGTGATTTGTATTCATCACAGACCGGAGGTGGATAGAGAATTCACAGCTACGATCATAGTGGTTTTCAGAAATGACCAAACCAGCTGACATACAAACCGACGAGGATTCGCGGGCATGAAACAATGCGCTATGTCCAATGCTTAGCTTTTTTAAAACTGATATTGAGTGGGCTTATTGACGGAATTCGATTCAAACCGACATCGGGACTGTCAATGGATTTGTATGATCGGACCGGTTCAAACTGGTTGTACCATCCCGTTCCATGTTCAAATCGAATCCGGATTAGAATTCAAAAATGTACACCCAACCGACTCCGGTCCTGGGGGTTGATGCGGTGGGGTCGTCCAGCGTATATTGTGCTGCGACGGAAAATCTGACAGACAGGCATCTGAGGCTCCGATCCCCGCCACGAGCATCACACTGCTGACAGCATACGAAGTCGATCACGTGATTTACCTCAATCCCGTTTTCACCCTCGCCTCAGACACACACACACACACACAGGCAGATAGCGAGAGCCAGAAAAAAATGCACACACACATACGTGTCCATTACAATAGGATCGTTACTGTTGGGCGTTGTGCTTTCAATCACGGTGAGGGTGTACACAGTGAAATTAAAAAAAACAAACAGAATTATCGAAGTAGCGCGCGCGCGCGCGCGCACGCGTACGTGCGTGTATGCGTTTGAAAGTTCTCTTGATTTGCCAACGAAGCACAAGAATACNGGGGGGGGGGGGGAAGGGAGATGGGTGTGAAGCAAATACAGTGGTACCGATCTGGGTGGACACAACACGGGAACACGTGCAAGCACAATTAAACAGACTAATTTATCAATCATTCCCTGAGACTGTATAAATATGTACACGCATACACGCACGTATAGCACTGTGCACAAAATTGAGTTTGTCTTTCTTGCATTGCGAATGTCTTTCTCAAGGACGAACAAACAGGTTAAGGGGTTGAGAGGCGTCGGAACGGGTAAGGGTGGAGGGTGAGTGAGTCAAATAAATGAGGGTAGGATCGAACTCAATGGCAAGGATGACTTGCATGATAGCACGGAAGCGATTTCGGATAACGGACAAGGGTGGGGAGGGCGGGGTTTTGTAGCTGTGTGTGTATCTTAACATACGAATCGCTGTTGTGGATGAAGATCAGGCGTTTTAATGTTAAAAGTATAATTATGTATAACTATATACAAGTACATGTATCGATTTAGTACACGATTTGGTCAAGATCGACCAAACGTGGTCAACCTGGCTGGCATATGCGATTCGGAAGCGGCAACCGCTAAAACGGGAGCCGGGAGACTGTGATACAATCGTCCTCCAGGTCGGTCTCGATTCAAATTAATCGTCGTAACTGATGCTATGTGTGATTGTTGTTGTGATGGTAGTGATGTTATGGTGCTGTTTGTGCAGTTCATCCCGGTTGTGTTCTCGACTGTACTTCCGTCACAGTTTGCTAAACCGTCCGGATCTTTACCGATACTCACACCAAACGGCGCGTTGATTGATTTGCTGCTCACATTGCACGGAGTCGAACTGGATGGGGTCGAATCGTGCGGAGCCGGACCACAAGAGCTGGTGGTATCGATCGACACATCGTATTCCGCCTCTGAGCCAGACAAAGATTCCTCACTGGATTCCTCGCTCTCACTGGGCACTTCAAGTCCGGTGAGGAGGCGAACACGCGTCTGATAGCTCAGACTCAGGGCTGGATAGAAGAGAATCGGTTTAGTCGGCCGCGCTTTTTCCCCGGTTGCATCGTCTGCCTCTGGTCCAAGTGTTTGGCGAGCATCCGCATGGAGATCACTGAAAGCGATCGGACCATGAGGTTCCCCATTCAGATAGAATGCCAATTGGCTTTGGTCACAGTCCAGTCGAACCCCGATAACAGTCGGACGGACAGATGGGCGCCGACCGGTGGTATTCGTGTTATACTCGGTTTCGTNACTAGCGGGAACAATGGATAACCCCCCGTCCGTACGATCTCGATGCTGACCGGCATGCAGAAACCAAGAGCGGGACGAGTTCAGATAGATAGCCCAACCGGCATTGTCGAGACCTAGGTGTTTGATATAACGGTTTCAAAAAAAAATAGAGTTTTATGTTGCTCAGTTGGAAAAATTGAATGGTTTAATAGGTAGAATATCGCGAGTTCCGATTGAATTTATAATGAATGGGAGATATGCGAAACAGAAGCTGTTCAGTCAAGCCCAGAGCTATCAGTAATCTCCCTGTTTTCCTACATATGGTACGCGGATGTGGCAGCTAAACAACCAAGAGAAACGGAANGTACAGATCTAATCGAAACTGAAGCAACGGGTCCCTGTGAAACACTTGTCGGTTCGTATAGACAATAGCATTTATATTAGAGTACATTTTTTCTCCAAATAATAATAAGCAAGCCTTGATGGGTCTTGTATAGACGTGATTTCCCCGATTCATTTATACTCAGCAGATGGAATGATTCCGAATGTAGCGGATATACGCATTTCGTCAGTACTGGTTGACCTAGACCGTGATGAGTTCAGAAGAAACTGAAGAGAATGGAACAGTTTTTATTTACAATAAATTGACATTCATAATAATTAAAATGTAAAGTTTATATACACTAATAGTCGATTGGTCTGCTTTGTTCTTTAGGACTTTTTCGAGTCTCTTCGGTATGGAATCTACCAATTTTGTTATAAAGTCATCTATTTGTGCTCCATTTTACGTATTGCACTTTGCCTCCGATGTCCAGTGTACGGGTAGCATATTGACCTCTCTCTTTAAAACAGAAAACCAATTTTCAATCAAGTTGAGATCCGGACTATAAGGGGGAAGTTGTATGAACTGGATCTTAGAGTCATGCATCTTTTCTGAAGTCTAAAAGCAGATAATAAGTAGATCAGTCTCCTTAACTGAATAAATTTACCAACCTCGCATGAAATATGACACGGAGCGTTATCCTAAAAATCGATAACTTCTCGAGACGATTTTTTTCATGAAATTCTGAAAGCATTTTGGTCATTACTGATGCAAATTTCCCACTATTCATGGTGCCTTTGACTGATGTCCACCGACAAAGCTGACCATGTTTTATCAAGCATAGATTACTACTATGAAACCTTATTTAATGCAATTTCTCCGGGTTGAAAAAGAATTTCATTTTGTTATTCAACAGAGTTGCTATTACGGATTATATATTGGATAAAATAATGCCTCACAACAAATAACCTAGCTAGCACGAATTAATGGAAATCATTTGGGATAATTCTTGGCTCACTCCGATTAGAATATATTGCATTTTCATACTTGGTAACGTTTGCAATTTTCACGTTGAGATTAATTGATCTTGGTAACTAGGGTCAGTCCCGTTTAATTGGCACTTATGCAGCCTAGATCGAAGTAGATAAGAGATAAACTATTGCCCATACTTAAGGTATTTTTATAGGTGATAAATATAATGAAACTCAATTTTATCAGAAAGAAACTATTTTACTGCATAACAATCGACCAGACATCAACATCATCATCATCATCGTCATCATTATCGGCCAGTACTGTATAATGACCTCAGTTTGCTACGTGTGGCTGTTAAATCGATTGAGTAATGTCTGTTCCGGTCACGTGATCGTTTGCTTTCGCATACAGCGGAATATCTGTTGTTTCTAGCCCCAGTAAAGATGATACTTCGGATACATACGGGTTCTGTACATAAGTCAGTGCCTAAATGACCGGACTCTTTTGTCCCATATGGTTCATATACAAAACCTTACTCTATGACTGCAAACACGCTTACATCGTAAACACCTATCAGTCCCACTATTCCCACTCACGTTCACTCTTATTTCGGGAATCTTAGATGAGTGTCCTTGCAGTATTGCGTCAGACAGAAATCCTGCCCTTATCTTATCTCACTAGCTGAAGGTCTTCTTTATTCCCGATAGTCCAGCAAAATAGCTTCTGGTCTTTCTGGTGTTCGTCCTAACGGACTGCCGAATTCCAGTCAGCTATTCGACTATCTCATCCAGATCACCGATAGGCAAGCTCTGAATGTGAGTGAAACGATCTGCGAAACTGACAGCTCGCTTATTCACAACCAACAGCGAAAGCTTGCAGGCTGGTCAGAGCAATTCGAGGCAAGGTTAAGCTGACCACCAGCATCAGCTTCTCGCACAGTTATTGCGGAACAAGTCTCATGTTCTGTCGCGAAAGACTCATTTGAGGCGAATGTCCACAAAGAGATTCAAACCCTGGGCTCCCTAGGTCCATTGAACGAAGGCGGGTGAAGCGTGTTAGAGAAGCGGAGGTTCTCTTGTCCAAAGTTTGGCACACCGAGCAGATCCAATCTTCGTGTAAGTAATCGATTGTCGTCCCCAACTTTGTAAAAGGGCCCGCACAGTGACTGTGCCAATCATAGGAGTATATGTTTGATTCAAATAGCTGTTAATTCCCGTCATTCTTTGTAGATTGTACACTGCGCGTGGGGAGCAAACACTCAAGGAGCAGGTTGGGCTTCGCACCGATCGTGTGGGTGCATCGATCAGAGCTAGCCGCTA
Organism: Echinostoma caproni; assembly: GCA_900618425.1. NCBI lineage: Eukaryota > Metazoa > Platyhelminthes > Trematoda > Plagiorchiida > Echinostomatidae > Echinostoma > Echinostoma caproni. The sequence goes on along the minus strand of UZAN01051058.1, from coordinate 4,244 downwards.
GAACACCGTCATACCGAATAACGGTCACTGTGTTCTTATAAGATCGAACAATGAAACATTTTGTTGAGGTATGGAGTACCAAAGAAGTATCTGTCGATTATCAAAAAAGCTGTATCGCCATACCTCAGGTCGGGTTAGGGCCTATGACCAGTTTTTGCCACCTGTCTCCTGTGCGGTTAGACCGGCTTTCCTTATATCTTCATTTCTTTTGAACGTAGCCGAACAATATGTTCCACAAAATGCTTTACCCGGTCTAGCAAACAGTCTAGTAGAACTCCTCCCAGGGAACAGAGTTCTTGACCTAGAATGGACCGATCACATCACACTGTCCAAAACACCTTAATCCCCTTGGCGATCAAGGTATCCAGGTATGCCATGTGCTTTGAACCATCCAAGTGCAAATGGCTTTTACAAGACTGGCAGGATCACTTTGCCTGCACTCGCCCCCCCCCCTATTATTATGGGCTAGTAGTAGTTCAGAGCTTTAACTACCTCGGAAGCTTGATCGTAGCCGTAGCTGGAGCTGGCGAAAAGATGACGTCACGAATATCTAGAGCAACTTTTGCCAACATGTAAGATCGGTGGTGTCGCCATGATATCCAATTATTCCTTATATTCGGAGGGTGTAATGTTGAGGATTAGTTCGAAATATCATAACTGCAGAATATATAATGAAGATGTACAAACACACAAACACACGGGCGAAAACGAACGAAAACATACCGAGCATTCGATCTCGAGCTACGGAGCTCAGGGCAACACCGAACGACGGTTGTCCTCGACCATCGTACACTTCGACTTGCCACTCCCAGTAGTGTACTCCGTGTGAGAGGCCCACATCGCCCAGGAGCACGTGATCCTCAGCCTCGCCCAACGCACTGACTACCGTCCCATCCACGTCCACGTGTAAAAATGCCGAGTGCGTGGGAATTGTGAGTCCCGAGGTGGGATCAATGCGGAATGTGGCCACTGGGAACAGATGTACGGTTGATCGATAGAAATCACAGAAACGGGACGTGTGCGTGTGTGTGTGTGTGTGTGTGTGAGAGAGAGAGAGAGAGAGAGAGAGAGAGACAGGAGGTTCAAAACCTTGCCAATCTTGTGGGCTTTAATTTCACAGCATTCAGCAATTAACTCCTGGCATACATAATTCAAATGTAATCCTGTTGAGGAGCCCAAATCTATTTATGTCCATCTGCATGTTTTCCGTGATCATCACACTTATCAATCAATATCACTGTTATCGTGACAGCAAATAATTAGAAGGAAAAAATCAACCACAGCCATCTTGAGCGGAACTCCGATTACTGGATCATTATGAAGGATACTAATAACTCACAATGAGTAGATGGTTGGATGGATGGGTGGATGGATGGATGGACGGATGTGACAAGATCCTGGCGTTCTAATGAAAGCCTAGTCGCTCACGTGTGAAACGACATGAGAACAGTTGTCTGATTAGACACCGCGTCTTCACAATGGCGACGTCATACTATCTCGTGAATTGATTGATAACAATATACAGAGAGGTGAAGCGATTCCCAGATTATCAGAGTTGCGTTCAGTCAATAAATTTGGGAGTAAATGATCAAGCCAGACCAAGCCAAACGAAATCAAGATACGCTTAACAATTTGCAAATTTAGAAATATCGATTTGAAGAAAACTCGGGAATAAGTCTAGAATCGCGGTTTCGCGAAAATTGTCAGGGAAAGTAAAGAACTGCACTATCTCTGCAGGACTATGAGCAAAAATAACGGATGAATCAATAAATATGTACTACTCAAGAACTCTAACGAGAATTTCACTTTTGAGGATTAAGGAAATAACCGGAGAGATGAGAAAGGGATTTTTCGGAATGAGTGCTTAAGAATTTAGGAACAGACTGAGACACACCAGGCCAGTGCAGAGCTTTTCCTTAGAAACCCTTATCGGAGGCTTTGAATTAAGGCAATGACCAGGACGTGGATGAAACCTTCCCGTAAGGGGCTACTGAATACCACTCTCGTAAAGCCCGAGTGTCTGGGTTTAACTGCCTGTTCCTTGATGATTTTTTTGTCTGTCTGCCTCAAACATACTCAGATGAGACAGATGAAACGTGATTAAGAGAGCAGTTTATTGTCTGGGAATTTCCTTTCTTCGGAGGGTGGCAACTGTCCACTGGAGTCATTCACCGTTGATAGGAAGCCACGGATACATTTCTCCTACGTCAATCTAACCGGGGGTCTTCGATCAGTAAACTGTCCCTTACCGTGGTTCCTTACTGAGACGATCTATCCAGAGGAGATTGGGTGGTAAAAGAAAGCCAGAGGGTTCAGAAGCAATGGAGCCTGTGCGACTGCGCTTTGTCTGGCCTCTAACCACTGACCGGTTGGATGTGATTGGATCTTCGGTTGTAAGAAGCTACTTGGCATAAGGTAATCGGTTTGCAAATGCTTACAAGGCATCATACCGTCAACCTGCAATCTCGTCATGATGAGCTCTTACAATCGGGAAATTTTTTTATTCTGAAGCTTCCCGGGGGTGTAGAATTTACTGAGTAACCTAAAGGTTGTGCGTGCAAAATGAACTCTGAGGGATATATATATATATATATCGATATTCAGTGAGGAACTCACAGCGTGAAGTTCGTAGTGTGACAATCTCACTGTAAGCACTGTAGCCAACCGGATTGGCCGCTCGCACACGAAGACGATAGGAAGTGTTGAACTGAAGACCCTCGAGACGACAAACCATTTCCGGTCCGGTATAGGCAACCTATATATAAAAAGAAAAACAAACATATTTTTGGCTTTGAGGCATTGAAACCAATCCGCTAATGATTTCATGAACGTGCATAGATTATTTTGCGCAGCAGGGTGGTTTCCCAGTCCTGTTTACCTCGGGGTCCTGTGCGAGTAGATGCGCAAATCAGGGTTCAAACGAGAGTTGTTGTTTCATTGGTTCATCGGAGGACTTAAGTACACTTGTGAGCTGATAAAAGACGAGTGATCGATTTTTGGCAGCAGATTTGACACGGACACTCACAAATGGAAAGGAGAGTAACCGAAAGTTCTGGCGAGAGGGTCAGTTGCATGAATTTGATCGAGGTTAGCCAAGAACCGTGTGTGTCTATCAGATAACATAACGTATCCAGATGTATTGGCATGAATAGGAGTCACTGCAAACCAGCTGATTCCTTTGTTCTGTTTAAAATTGAACAAAGCCAATCACTGTAAGCCATTTGAAAGCATCGAGACCCTGCACAAGGGGGACCAAGCGGAACACAGCTCAGTCACATTGCCTCGGAACTCACCAAGAAGCAAACCCCAATAGAGTCACGTAAATTCCCCATCTGACTGTATCCTACCATAACGTAATTGCATGAACATTGTCATTCCCCAGTGAATGGAAGTTGATTGATGTGTCCGTATCGTCAAACCATTTGACACATCTCGTACAGCTTCAGTATTTCCGTATAACATGAGATACTTCTGTGAGTAAAAGCCTCAAATGTAACACAAACTGTTCACCGGTTTTCATTCACAAGCCCTGAAATGGATCAAGATGTACTGCAGTAAAAAAAACGAATGCTTCGGTGCCGTATCTCCACTTCAAGTGAAACTTGGTTTTGACAGGTGGATGGATGCATTAAAAGTCTGAGAATAATAAACACGGTGTTCACAAAAGACATCAGCGTTAAAACACCTTCCCCCTCCCTCCCTTCCTCCCATCAAGCTTTTGATGAAAACCGTAATTCTTGAGTATCGACCGTCGTAATTATGTCAAATGTTGCAGCGTGCAAAAAAACTGATGCGTATTTTTCTGAACGGTGTTCATCATCCTCAGACTGTGAATGCATCCACACATATCACGAACGGAGTTCACTTTAACTAAAGGTGCGCACCCGATGAGCATCCACTGTTTTGTGATATCACTTTTTGATTTATTTCAGGGCGAAGGCGAAACAATGTACTGTTTCTGTTATATTTTTGATATTTTTACTCACTGGATTAATGCATTATAGATTTTCCCTGTAGTATAGTCAGTCATACGGCGTTCAATTCGTCGGTAACGGGGCTATATAAAAGCATACCACGATAGGAGGCAGTAATATTTGTTGTACCTTATATACCGTTGCACGTATCTACACTATGGAGAGTGTTGAACCGAATGTTCGGAAATAACCCTATCGATTCACCAGCGTGGAGGACAGACGAAGAGCACGCAGAGGTGATGACATAGAAGAAGTTGCGAAGCGCCTCAG
>UZAN01051056.1:0-10234 GCA_900618425.1 Echinostoma caproni | reverse complement strand
CTTGTTGACAGTTTTCTCCCAGTTTGTCCGATATAGTGTTTTGAATAGTTTTTGCAGTTTAGTTTGTAGATGACACTGCTCTTGTCCTTCTCTATTCAGTCAGTAGTAGCTTTAAGCACCCGGATGGATGTATTTTCAGCATTTACACCATATTTGTGGATTCAAATTTACAAAATCGTACATAGTGAACACAATGAAAGCAGTAGATATGGTTTCTCAATAAAGCAAGCAATTGCGCAATTCTGGGGAAATTGTGTCCTTGTCTATAAGTAGACGTGCTGGATATGGCAGAACAGGATTGCGATAAGCACANTCCTGACTGCCGATTAGTGTTCACGGATCCTTGTTGACAGTTTTCTCCCAGTTTGTCCGATATAGTGTTTTGTTTGAACAGTTCTTGCAGTTTATTTTGTAGATGACGCTGCTCTTGTCCTTCTCCATTGTTCTCTCTTTGTGTTTTGACAGAAGCCCCTTAGACTGGTGATTGGTTTTTGGGTGTCTTGGATTCCATATGACCTAAGCAGTCTTGCTGTCATTTCCGAAACGTCCTTGATGTACGGCAGTGTCGTTCTTGTTCCCAATTCTCCGCCTGTTGTTTCCTTCATTCATTGAGCCAGAGTTCTTTTGATGAAGTTGCGGGGGTAGCCATTGCGAATGAACACTTTGAGGAGGTATCTTTCTTCTTTCTTCTTGAGTATGCTGGTGCTGCATTGCGTTTGGATTCTTCCGAACAGGGTTTTAACGCAGCATCGTTTGTGACTGTGTGGGTGATTACTTTTGAAGTTTAGAATTTGATCGGTATGTGTTGCTTTGCGATAGACCGTTGTTTCCAGTTTTCCTGACGGCGTTCTGATGATCCAGATGTCCAAAAATGCCAGTTGTTTATACTTCTCGTTCTCCATTGTGAACTCGATGCCGTTGAATGTGTTATTGATAACGTCGTACGTTAGTTCTAGTTCCGACTTCTTCAAGATGACGAATGTGTCATGAACGTATCGAAACCAAAGTTTGGGCATGATTCTCGGTAGTAACTTCTTCTCCAGCTTCTTCATTACGGCTTCGGCTATGAATCCAGAAATTGACGATCCCATTGGTGTTCCTTTCAGCTGTTCGTAGATTTCGCCCTCGAATTTGAAGTACGTCTGCATGCATAGTTCCCTGAGTTCGCAGCTGGTTTTGTTGGTGGATTTGGTGGGTGCTCAGTCATCAGTTCCCACAACGTGGATCTTGCCCGGTCCAAGTCGATTTTCCAGTACCCAGCATGTATCTCCCACTGCAATGTTCTTTGCTCTCTCCTATCAACGCTTGAATTTGAGTTTGTATTGGTGAAGTGAAAGCCCAGGTGCAACCATTTTGAACTGAGTGTGAGTCGTTTGGATGTCGAACTGAACCTTTTGTTTGAGGGTTGTTTTTGCATTTTCCCTGTCTTTCCGACTTCTTGGAAGCCCATCCATGGAGAAACTACTGTCGGGAGTGCATCCTATTTGTGCATTAGATGCGTCTGTGAGTGGTTAGGGATTGTGTGACCTTTGGGGATGACGCTGCTGGTGCAAGAACTCAGACTTCGTTGCCCGGAGTCAACCGCCTGCCAGTGTTCCGAGTTGGTTCAGAGCTGGGGTCGGTAGCTTACTCACCATTCACAATTAAATAATACTTCATACAAACCAGCAAAGATATTCATTCTTTCTAATAAAGCCTAAGCTGTCACACGACACCGATTGGACAGGGTTTATCAAAACCCCGTCCAGTCGGAATGATCCATTTCCTCCAGAGACAGACAAAACAACTTTTATAGTGAGTTACCGAGCGAGGATGAAAGTTTCGGTGGGGTGGGGTTGAACATCGATTAAATTCGTTTGTATAGGCCTTGTGGAACCAGTTCACATTTAGGCCATAAATATTACTTGATGTAAATTAGTTGGATAAGATGATATCAACGTGAGAACGTTTCGGGGTTTTCTCGATGATACTAAATGTGTGAGTGCCAGAGTAACGGACAGAGTACTGTACCGTGATTTGTACCTTTCCTCTATCGCCGCCCAAGTAACCCTCATTCCGGACAAATGTATATAGACAGTGACCTATGGACACTGATCAACTCCATAAATACCACATGTTTCTTCCTTACTCGATTCACGTATAGGTTGGTGGTAACCATCAAGCCTTACACTGTTTGCAACTATCTTTTAACTGGGGTAGTTGGGAAACGAATAATGAAACTAGGCTCGGTTATAGTTTAACGAGACACAGCAAATGATGTACATCATTCAATAGTATTGCGAATTGTTCAGCTTACATGGTGATCGTAAGGCAAGATTGGAGGACACTGCGCTTTCAACGTCACACAGTCAAACGTGACCGTGGAAATCGGATCAATCTGGGCAGCTCAGGTACCGGCAATTTGATTGGCCGCATATCGGAAAGCTAACATTATGAAAATGATGAACATACGGACTGTGTTTGAGCAGTCAAGAATAAACCCATTGTCAAACCAGATTTGTGATAGTTAGTTGTATGAAATTCCTAATAGACCTAATTTCACACATAACTCACATTGTTCCTAACTGGCCTGTCTTTATTCATAGGGTTTCAGTGCCAATCAAAGTTCGTGTTACTCGATGCGCTTGGCCATCTTGAAAAAAGCGAGCGTACTACACAATCCATCCAATAAGCCTAGATATTGCACATTCTTCGCCAAGGATACCCCTTCCATTATTGATCGTCCCTTCCTGCCGAAGATTCCATAACTATTATGGTCGATGAAGTCGAAACCACATTTGGAAACTCCCGCGCTAAAAGCGAAACAACAAATCACACAAATACGATCTTCAACTGTTGGAACCTGGAGCCGAAGCACATAGCGGTCGTTTTCAGGCGGGATGAAACTACCCAAGAACCTTACGTGAAACAATCTGTACAAACAGTGGTTACTCCTTAAGTTTGGCCGTTGGAAGAAGAACCATTATTTTATCAAGAGCTTACCTATGCTGCTGCAAAGAAGAGTGGCCAAAGAGGATAATGATCGAGTATGTTGGTATTTTCATGTATCCTGCATAAATAATGGAGTTGTAGATAGCTGAGAGGGGAACCATGGCTGAGGAGTGTTTGATGTGGCGAGCTGGCGTGTTTATTTTTGCGGGGCGGTGTATCGACTTGATTGGAAACAATAATCACGCTACAGGTTTTGATCCGGTTCAGTTCGATTAACTGTGCACCCATGTGACCCATTACACAGATAACCTTCGAATTTAATTTACCCATCTTCAGGCCCCGACTATGGTCCGATGACATACTCTGTACTTTGTTGTTATTGTTCACATACTGCCATTCATTTGTTCGTCATCTATCCTTATCGTCATTGAACTCTCGCTGTTCCACGCTTACCAATTTCGTGCGTCAATGCATACGAACTACCCTGGATCCGTTCCCCCACCCGCGTTTGGTTCCAGTTCATTGTAATCCAGTCCATTTTATGTTGACCTTCATATTTGATCGTTCGATTGATTTGCTTATCCGACTGCTTTGTCCCATAGGATCTCGTAAACCGTTTGTGTGCTTTGCATTGAACAATGACTGCGCTTCATTATCGAACACTTGCGATTGGTGTTTGTATCCCTTAAATTGCCCCGTTTCTGTACCTAGATTGCATTCCTTTTGGTGACCGCTCCGCAGGTGCTTTGTTCTGCGCCTTGACCCACTTTGTATCTTGTTCTTGTACCGTGAATACCGAATTGGCCCACATTTTGAGGTATGATGCTTGTTTTTGTACATATTTGCCTGCTTATAATACAAGTAAATTACCGACTTCTCGTTATCTGGAATCGGACTTGGGGTTTGTATCTACGAGTCACTCAACCAATGGTCGACAATCCGGTACAATGAGTATACACTCACTTGGGCCTCCTGTGTGCGTATTGATCAATATTCGTTCGGTCGAGCAGTCAATGAGGTTCATCCGTTCCATCTTTGGACCTCATATGCTTGAAATGTTACTTGAATGTGAAAAAGTATTCATCACAGACAAACAACGCGTAACGCAACACAAAAAGCATACATTTTATTCGTTTCCGTAGAGCATCAAACTTATATCAATTGCTTTTGAAATAAGGCAAATACCTTTATCAAATTACTGTCCAGGTAATGGGAAGGAGCAACGGTCATTGAATTTGATTACCTAACCTCCAGGTAGAGAAGATGGATGAGAGTCTGTGTAAAGAATGATTGGTTAGCATGTACTTTTTATATAATTGTGTCCAATCCTTGAGATATTGTGTAGCGGACATGTGAATATCTCGACATTATCAATGAACTCGAGCAAAAACAGACTGGTTGAATTGTAGGTTGCTTCTAATAGTCATCTGTCGGGGTGTAATCATTCTATAAAAATTTGGCCTATTGTCAATGAAGAGATTTCGTCAAGAGCAAACGGAATCAAGCAACAGCTGGGTAACAGTGGCGTTTTTTTTTGATGCGTGTTTGATTCCATCATCATCCGGCAATTGTGTAATATGTGACGTGAGGAAGTGAGTAGATGTTTGGAGGAACCTGCGTTCATCCGTAGCATTTGTGATTTGGACGAGCGCAACATGAATTTTAGGCTTATTTGTTATAAACATAACATCCAGTCACCTGGATGTCAATACGGATAAACTACTCACCGGGTAATTAATTACGAAAAAATAAAGGGTTGTGTTTCACTGAGCCTTATTTTATATCGGATTGTTCGGGCGGATTGACTGGTTCCGATCATTCTGGTTTTTTGTTTCATTAATCCCAAGAACCAAAAACCAGTTCTCCGACTCTCCAAAGTGAATGATTTCTGATCGCATTACCAGATAGAATACATATTTGATAATAAGTAATATGAGAATGACTGGACAAAATTTCCCTGGAAGTACACGACCGGTTCTTGCCGCTCGTCAGGCATGCGTATCTGGTAATATTTTGTATAGAATATATATATATATATTTACATATACATAAAAATCAATGATTTGTTGATCACTTTCCAGAAAGAGAGAGGTAACTATTGGAAAAGACAATTTGGCCACTCAGGCGGTAATGCTAAAAGATAAGTCAAAACAATCTTGAAACAGATGACAGGAAAATGCTGACATTTGGATAGAAGCAAGCCCATAATGCGTGCTACTACTTTTTGCACCGCATCAGAAATGATTTTAGAGGTAGCCATCTGTACATAGATAAATATATAATCTGATTCACATCTGAACTATGTATACCGTACTAAAAGCGCATGATCCGATGAGATGGAGATCGGTTTCCAATGAATTGTGGCCTTCCGACAACGCCTCTTTGCCTTGTTAGTCGGACATCGATTAAAAAAAAGCTTTGGTTGTGAAAACCCCACAAAGTTTACCTACTCTGACTGGATTAAACTGAAAACATTTTGCTCACGAGTAAATCATGATTCGACATGTTTATTATGCACATTATTGTATTTTAACTTGTTGGGTACAAGGTCTGGACTCAGATAGGAGTCTAATTTAGAACAATGATAGTGCTGAGGTTTGTGGCCCGCAACAAGCTCGCAAAGATGGGTTGTTCTATATCGTGTAAATGGAAAATGGAAAACGGTCTGATTAGCTGCGTGGTGGCCGAGTGGGTGTTACGCTTGCGTTCTGCCTGTGAGGTCCAGGGTTCGAGGCCCAGTTGGGTCGATGGATTCGCACTGCCGATGAGACCCAACGGGGTCGAAACAGCTGTCAAGTGCTTCCTGGCTTTTCAGTTCACGCTTCATTTGCTACATACATGACTAATTCACCTTTGAAATTGAACCAAATCCTCTATTACTCACTTGAGGTAAATGCATTAACAGAATCAATGCCTTGTTCCACAATCGATTAATACCAGCAAGGCAACGTAATGTTCGTATGCATGTGAAACATCGACCAGATAAAATGTTGAACACTTATTATCCCTCCCGCATGTAGATGGCTTCCGACCGATCGGAGGATATGGTCACGACAAATACTGTCGGAGGGCACTGAGGCGATAACTATTCGCATTAGCAGAAAGCAAGTAAGTGCACGACACAAGACATATGTTTGCCGCAAACAAGCTTGTCTGATATAGTATATTTTTCCTAAAATGAATAATGATGATATTTTCAAACAGCTGAGATAACCTAAACACCATCGTGCTAAACGATCTCAGCGCTTATGCTGTTTCGTGAGAACTTGGCTGTTGTGCATACATGTGTTCCATTCATCGAAGAATGTGTTGAAAACTCCCAATTCCCCGAAATCTACACCAAGTTCCGAGGAAGCCCAATTCTGATTGCCAAAACAACCCTATGACGTCATGCTCTCAATGAAAGAGAAATCTTCACAGAATGTCTCGAATAAATGAGTTGGAATTCGGTTAAAAATACCCAACTACTTGAGGTGTTGTCACCGGATGAACGGAGACGTATAGAATCTTTTGTTCAGTCGATCGAAGACAAACGGGTAGAACGTGAACGTCTAATACTACAGAAACCGATTGATCCAAAGAACTATGCTACTGAGTTCCTAATCAACCCTGATACCTGGAAATAACCATCATTCCAGATGCATGGCTACATGTTGCTCACATATTGGACATCACACATGTACATAGATTCGGGCCATTAGGTGGTGGGAAGGGGATGACTTTGTCGTGTGTGGTCTTGGTCATGGAAGACCATGTGTTCTTGCAACTTGTTTTCGGAAGCATGGAAGTGAATTAAAAATTTTCATTTATGAGACTGGATAACAATTTCATTGAAATGTTTTCATTAGAACCCTTAATTTCTTATCCCGTTAGAAAAAATAAACAGCTCCACATGGAGGTAGAATTCTAGAATATCTATTCCGAAACGTCAGACCTAGTTCCGCTTTCATCACCTGAAATCGACGTTAATAAACACATACGAATAATGACGTTAGTAACCGTGTGACATCGAGAATGGTTCAAGAAGTTGAAAGAAAACCGAGATCCTATTTTTCGAGGTCGGATTAAGTCCTCAGAATAGTTATTTTAGGTAGATTCGACTACATCACTAAGGCGAGCAGCATACGCAACAACGTCAGGGGACTTCGGAAAAAATCAGATAAAACAGAGCGAATAGAAAAGTCAGAAGGATGAAACAAATAGCTACGGTTGGGTAAATCCACTCAAACTGAAAGATGATCCCGAGACTCTATGGCTCATCAAAGATACGTGAACACAGAGTACCCCTCCTGACGGTCCAAGACATTCTTAACTATCCTTGCCATGTCTTGTCTAAGTGTCTGTTTTCGATCCTGGAACCAGTGGGAGTGCACTGGCCAATCATATATGAAGCGATTCCTATGGTTAGTTGGCTGGAAATAAAAGCTCAAACTTAAACGGATTACTAATGATATTATCACTAGGCGTTAGGTCCCTTTTCACAAATGTTCTGATCGCCAAAACAAACGAATATATAGGCGACGACATACAGAGCGGATTGTGAAATCGGAATAGAAGTTGGTGATCACAAACAGATGTTATACTATTGCACACACAACATACAATTCAAATTCAATGACGAAGGTTATCGCCAATATGCGTCTCTCCTTGATCCACCATTCGCAGATATCTACATGGCTAAGCTGGAGAATAAAATCCCCAAACAAAAATGGATTGTTTCATATTATAACCTCAATTTGTCAGTGGCATTTTGTCTTGAACCGATGATTGTGTGAATTTATCATAGCTCTTGAAAGTATTTAACCGAGTACACTCAAACATGAAGTTCGCTTTAGAGAACGAAAAGAAGAAACAGATGGCAGTACTTGTTAACTTTCTAATAGGTCTTCGATGAGACCAGACCATTGAGTGCACTATCCATTGGAAGCTAGCGTGGATTGATCAGTATATCCATTTCAAAAGCCATTTGCTATTTGAACGTAAAAAGGAACCTGATTTAGTGCTTTGCTAGTAAATTTCGGATAATACAATTAACAGCGAAGGGAGTTCAGTTCAGTTCAGTTCAGTTTTTCTAACCGTTAATCAATGAATAGAGGTTAATTAGAGAGGTTTTCCTTCAAAACGGATACCCAGAACTATTGGTGCAGAACACTTTGCAAATAAGATCACTACCGCTGAGAAGAAACCAATTTATGTATCACTACCATTTCAGGGCAACACAACTGCAGGGATGGTGACACAAACTGAATGCAGCCGTAAAAAAAGCACTTCTCACAGCGAAGCTTCGTATTCTGTCTGGGACACCTCTGCGCTTTCAGCTCAAAGATAAAATTGTCTGTTTCTACAGTCTCTTTATATGCGTACTTATTTACCTGTTCCTTTGACACAAGGTATATGGGCCGCGCGAGGATCTGAACAAGTCCGCGAGTACTATCCAGTTTGTTAAAATAGTGGGGTGATTGGGGCCATGACCAGTATGCCTGTTTTACAACCAATGGAGTCTTATCACGTGGTCAATGTATCCAAGTTGTTACAAAACCTCTACTCGGTTCGCCATCGTCGATCTCCGGGGGGATTAGGAGTGGCATTTTGGTCACAGTAGAAGCGATCGGAATCCGCCTAGATAATCCCCTAATGCTCGCAAAACTGTTGCTAAGATAACTTGGCTTTCCATGGTCAAGACCACAAATTAAATAGACACCCCCCATCCACCCCTAATGACCAAAGTGTGCGTAACATCCGAACTTGAACCTAGGATATTGAATATTATTATTATTATTATATTATCGCTATTTCGTTCCCAATTTGTCACGATATCTTCCTCTTCACCACCTAAATATCTTTACATAAATTTTGTGGTTGTATCACCGCCATAAAGCTTGTTCGTTACTGTTTGTCTTACAGTGTGCAACAATAGTATTTTAAAACGAAGTATGTTTTTTCACAAATAAAGTAAGGTAATGAAAAAATCACTTCCGGTTGATTTGTCCAATAAGTAGTTATAGATTCAGTGATTCCAGAGGGAACCACTCGTAAATTACGTCAGTTTCTAAACTGTACTAGGCAGATATTTGGCCAATGACGATAAGGATATACGAATGTTGAGACTGCAAGCTTCCCGCAGGTTCGAGGAACCAAGCGAAACTCCGATTAACTAACAAGATTTATTGGTCAGAAGATAGCTGTCAAACTGTCGGTGACCTAAAATAGTTCCAGAACAACCTTACTGTATTATATGCAAGCAAAGAGTTCTACTTATTCTAAGTGATGATAGTACACTTTATTGCATACTATGAAACACGGATGGCGCGGAACCGTGAGTAAACACTCCGAAAGCAACCAAGTTGAAAAGAATCATTAGGATAAACATGTCTGATCTGCACGCTTTATTTTCACTTCACACGATTGTTGGGCCCATTATAATTCAGTTCCGTTATAGCGAGAGCTCGTAAGTAGTGCACAACATCGTCCCCGTCCAGGTTTCTAACTCGTGATGAGATATCAAGTGGATTTTCTTGGTGTCCTAGTGTATTAAATAAGTCATCCAAACTTATGAAAGCATTCAGCTCCACAGGACTTGGTGTATATATATGAAACAGTATTCGATTTACATATATCGATGTCGTTTACTCCCTCGTAATCTAAAATCTCCAACTTCAACTTTACTTCACTTTTGGCCAGGAAAAAACGGAATCGGTGGAAAAATTCCCTGAGTACAGTGTAAATAAACTCCAGTGAATCCGTTTCGAGCCAAGGAGCTAGGGAACTGCTCATACCCAGCAATTAGTTCTACGGGCAGATTCACGAGAAAAAACTGCGGCGTTCACTATGGCAATGCTTCTAGTGGTCTTCATCGAAACCCGTCTTAATTGCAAGTACCACCAGCCCGAGATTCAGCATGCGCGTTTTGGTCGGACAACAATACAAATCACGCTGCAACGCCACATCGAATGCTTGAAAAATTGTGCCTAGTAGGCTACATATGCGGAAAACGAGATGAAGCAATCTTTCTGCTTCTTCAGTAACCTGAATATTCGTCAGAGAGATGAACGATGGAAATCTGTGAGTCGGTAAAACAGCTCCGTTTAGTTGTAAAGAAACGTTTCGTTGGACTCAAAATGCTAAGTGAAATGGAGAGAAGCAACTACATAAATCACTGCGGGCACAAACGATGAGATTGCGGAAACTGATACGGGGTTAGTAAAATGCAGTATATTGCCCAAAGTAACAAAGCCAGAATGGAAGCACTTCAAATTATATTTCTTTGTGTATAATCAATCACGATAACAGTCCGATTTCAGTT
>UZAN01051054.1:2577-14381 GCA_900618425.1 Echinostoma caproni | reverse complement strand
CAGGTTCTTGTTCTGAATGTGGAGGATAGATAAAAGTCAGCACCTTTAATGGTATTACTTTTCTCTACTGTTGCACCAGATGTCATCTGCGACTTACAGATTGCAACTAATGCCTCCAGAGTGATTTTCGTTCTGTGAGGAAATCATTGAAAATAGTGCAATAATTAGAAAAAAGACAACCAGAATAAAATGGGTAATTCAGCCAAAAACGTTTTGGGAAACAACCATAGAATGTTGATGACTCAACCACAACTTCTGTTAGCCGTTAAACACTTGGAATAGTAAGCACTATAACAGTTTTGCGTAAAACGTGTGAAATATCTATTAATGTTTCAATGGTATTCAACCAAAAACTTTATACAGCAAGAGTAATTCGAAAACTCAAGTTCAGGTCAGGTTAAATCAGGTCTTGTGACTGCTGAAGTGAANACTTGAGTCCCGTTTTTTGAACTGTGAGCCTCAGGTTTTTTACAATGCCACGACGGCTTGGTATTTCCATTACATCTGTCTTTCTTGGAGTACAAGGGGCAAGGAATGACAGCAGATTGAACATGAATATTCTAGACAGAATCATGGGCTCCCACGGGGAATTTCTAGTACAGTGTACTTGGGTCGTTTATTTCTATTCATCGTCGAGAATTTACCCGACCATGAATAGTACAGCTGGTGCCTAAAAGCCCAAATGCGACAAGCTGTCACCGCTTGCTGTGGTAACCGGTTCCACGCATTGATCATCTGATACGAAAAGAACTGGGCTCGAATACTCCTTTTTGCCCTGAGCTTTTCCAGTTTGCACCCGTTGCCCATAGAGTTGGTGTTGTGGCATGGGTTTAGCAGTAGTGTTTTTGAGTTGATATAGAGTTCTATTACCTTTGGTTGCAGCTGCTAGACACTGAAGTGTCGGTTTGAGTGTCTCGTCCATGACGATTCCCAAGTCCCCAACGTCCTCGTTTTTCGTTAGAGGAGACGGATCCATGGGTTTGCACTTTGCTTCTCGCTATTGGTGCCAACTAACTGTAACTGTCTGCACTTGCTTACATTCAGTGGGAGGTCCCATTGAGCCGTCCACTCCTGGATCCTGTTCAGGTCCTCGTTTAGTTGTGAGGAATTCAGAAGAAATCTGAAGGCAGCAGGGTCATCCCCAAACAAAAGCCCAGTAACTAGGGCAGTGGGAAACCGAAACAAGGAGGACAAACCGTGGACTATGAAGTCCTTGAAGGCTAATAAACCCTTGATAAAACCGGAGGTGCAGCCAAACTACCGGGATATGTTACAACGTAATGAAGTTAGAGAGAGAACTTTATTTGCTAAAAGAAAGCAGCAAATTATTTTAGGTAGTAATAAGAATTCCTTTCTCTATAATTGCCCGGATGCAGCTATAAACATGACAAAGCGAAAGCGAGAGGCTGAGCATTAACATTTACAAAACACATTTAGGCTAGAAGAGTTGTCTCCGAACACCCCATACACCAAATGTCACAGAATCGGACTGTTGGAGGGGGCTAGCTCACGTGGTCGGAGGCCTCAATAATGGTGTTCTCGAAAACAAATAAAGGAGATCTTTTACTATCAGGAGCTTATAGGATCAAGGAACTAACTTAAAGGCACATAATAGTCACCCCCAATGAACCCGTGAGAACGATACACTCAGTTAGAAGAGGGCCCCCTGTAAGCGCCCATCACAGCAAAATTTAGTACTTTACGTGCCCAGGATTGGAGAGCATTTGAGCAATTCCACACGAAAGTACCAAAAAACGTACTTTCAGAACCACATTTGGGAAAGGGCCTACAAAAGAGGCCTAAACAGAGCAACGCCACTGTCCGCAAGGTAAGTTCTAACCCTCCACGCAAGCAGGACAGAGCATCGCAACTAAGAAACAGAGTTGCAGCTACCAGTGCGGAGAAGGAAGCTATGGTGAGCTGTGAAGAACCAATTACATGGGCCACAATAGTAGCAAAATCCACAGTAGCTGCAAAGTCCCCAGGACTCCGATTGCAACGGAGATTGGGCTCTCTAAAAGCTAACGAGGATGAACCTGTGAAGTTTGAGGAGGCTTTTGGAATGACGATAAAAGTCATATCAAGGGAGAAAAGTGGAATGTTTTGAAAACTAGAAGAAGCCGCGACCGCAGTCGTAACCCCCCCTCTAAAGCAGAGTGACACCTCGGGCATTGCGCTCAAGGAACCTCCCGAAATGAGTTGCTGATCCAGCAGGTATGCTTAAGCAGACAGTCACACTGTGGTATACTGATAGGGGGAAAGTGAGGAGAAGGGAGTAGGCTTCCCCAGGTATAGACACTGTGGCAATAACTGAATCTTGTATGTGGAGGGACCACATCATCCCGGGGGTGGATGACTACGCAAATTATGAAAAAGATAGGATGGATGGCAGGCAGGGAGGAAGGGTTCTTCCAATGATAAAGTATGATCACAGTCAGTGGGAGGCAACAGCAGCCCTAACAACTCCTAACATACAAGCCACAAACATCAGCAGTCATGTGAGTCTACTGGGTTCTGCAGGCAAATATAACAGAAGATCAGGAATTGATCGCTTGGTTGCAATTATTCCTTGCCACATCCAGAAGGGCGTTGTTAGTAGGGGCTGCAACATGCCTGGTTTAAAATGGAATAGAGACGGCATCGGAAGGCATCGGAGGTGGACTGTCTCTAGAGTGGCTACATCAGCACGCATTATTACAACACATGCGACAATCCACCCGGTTCAGAGCAAATGACAGGCTTTATATTCAATCTAATGATCACGAGAACCCCTATAGATATACGAACAATAACCATGGAGGAGCCTCTGGTGAAAAGCAATCATGTGGTCTTGCGAATGACGCTAGAAACCAGGCACACCAAACCAAAGGCCAAATAGTAAGGCACTGTGACAAAATCAAGCAGGACGAACTGGTTAGAGCCACACAGGACATAGAATCGGTGCCCAACTCATCCGATACATCTTCGGAAATCAGATGGAGCCATATAAAGGCAGAACTCCTCCGACTCATGGATTGGTTCGCGCCTTTGGTTCCGTTCAGAAAGAAACAACGTCCTCCCTGGTGGAAGGCAAATATAGATAGGGCTACAACCATTCGCAGAAGACGTTGGGCAGTCCATAATGTGTGGCAATCATGAGTCGTGAAATGGTTACAAACAAGCGCGCAACTACGTTCAGAAGGTGCAAAGGGAGGATAAATACCAATGTGAGAGGAACTTGGTGCGAAAGGGTAAGGGAATTTCCAAGTGTTTCTTCACATATGTCTAATCTAAGTGAAACACTCGGGAAACAGGCGGTACTCTAGAATTGTCTACCGGAGAATTAGCAATGAGTAACGGTGATATGGCACGTATCCTGCCACAGTTCATCAAAAGCACGTATGGGATCTCCAGATTCACAGATAACCTTCCATCAATCGAAGGTAACTGCACCATACCGCTAATCACTGTGGAAATTCCGGATGTGCAGCGTCCGTTGACAAAGCTCAATAGATTAAAGGCAGCGGGGCCTGACAGTTGTGAAACAGCTGGCTGACGTCACAGTGGGTCTTATCCTCGAGTTATTCAAAGAGTCGCTTAGATTGAGAGCTGTCCTAGACGACTAGTGCAAAGGCACACAAATGGCAATACACAAGTCTGGATCCCGGTAAAAAGCCGAGAATTACAGACCAGTAAGCTTGACGTCGGTAATATGTAACTGTTTGGAGTGCCTAGTTAGAAGGCTAGCATGTCGATAGCAGATTACTGGTACCAGCTTATCACGGCTTTGTTCCAAAGAGATCTTGTCTGACAAACCTGCTGGTATTTCTAGATGAGGTCACACGTAGAATTGATGAAGGCTTATCGGTGGAGGTATCCTATCTGGACTTCCAGAAAACATTCAACACGGTCAGCCACCATCTGTTAGATTATAAGATGCAATTATTGGGAGTAAGTCGGCAAGCCAGGAGTTGGATAATTAGCTTTTAAGTGCCGCAGACGTTTAGTATCAAAGCAGAAGCTCACATATCCGAGGGGGAAGTGAGCACAAGCGGTATATCTCAATGATCGGTAACTGAACCACTGTTGTTCCTGTTTCACGTCAACGACCTAGCAAGGAATGTCCAAAATCCCTGTTTTTCTGTTTAAAGATGACGTCAAAATAGCTGGATGGGATCTAGCAAGTGATATAGAAGTCCGATATATACATATAGATAAATATGGGACCTAGCACTGAACGTCTCAAAATGTCAGATAGAAACAACCAGAACTGACGAAGAGATAATAAGGAGCCTGTCGATACAAAATGTGCACGAGGCAAAGGATCTACGCGCATTAGTATCGCTAGACTTCAAACCACGCACCCTGTGTGAAGTTCGCAAACGAAGCCAGGGGACAATGGTTTCGTCTATGCGCGGCCATGAAGCACAGAAAACCCGAGGTGTTGGTTCCCAAAACAAATAATTCGTCCTCTCGCATCTGGAAGCTTGTGTGCAAGCTTGGGCTCCGTTTTCTTGAAAGGACACTGATAACTTGGAGAGGGTTCAACGTCTAGCCATGAGGATGATACCTGAGCAACGGGAGAAATGATATGAATAGAGGCTCAAAGAATTAAATCTGTTCTCCCTCAAAAGGAGGCAGATGGAGGAGACCTAACTGAGACAATTTAGATCATCAGGGGTATATCAGGCTTGGGTTTGACGACCTGTTCTGGGTTCCGCATAGACGCACTCCGAGACATAACCTACTTCTGCAGCAGAACCATTTTAGACTGCAACTGAGGGTAACGTTTTTCACTAACAGAGTTATTGAGTTGTGGAACCGGTTACCGCTGACAGTAGTAAGCTGCAGAACTGCAGATGAATTTGAAAAGGCAACTGATGAGCGTTGAATAGTAGTTTTTACCGATGGTAATACCTATTACCCAACCACAAATGATGCGATACTGCACCACATGCTTCTGCCTTTCAGATAGCATAACGACAAATTTCGACGGACTAAAGTAAACTGAGCCTTTTTGTACCCCACTTGTAGCCATCTTACGGTTAAAAATGTAGTCATCCACCTTGATTTTAAAGGTGCGATTGCTCAAAGATACTTCTATTCAATTTCTTGCTCTATCTGTTATGCCTGGGTTCCGAACTTTGAAGTCCAACTATCGTTGGATGACAGAACCAAATGCCTTATGGGAATCCCAACAGAAGACTTCTACATTTTCCATTTATCCATGGGTGGATTGACTTCTTCAAGGAACACC
The DNA here is from genome assembly GCA_900618425.1 of Echinostoma caproni. Lineage (NCBI taxonomy): Eukaryota > Metazoa > Platyhelminthes > Trematoda > Plagiorchiida > Echinostomatidae > Echinostoma > Echinostoma caproni. The sequence goes on along the minus strand of UZAN01051054.1, from coordinate 9,145 downwards.
AGCAACTTTGTAATGCATGACTTTTTTAACAAATCTGTATTGTGCCGGTGTAAGGAGTTGTTTGCTAGTCAAATGTAAAAATGTCTGCCTTCTGCTCAGTCGCTTCAGGCACTTAAACGGCAGTGACATTAAGCTCACGGATCCATAGCTTTCTGCTCCGCGTTTCGGTTCAGCCTTGTGCAATGTCACTACGGTAGCCGAACTGCAGTCCCTGGGCAACATAATAATAATAATAATAATAATAATAATAATAATAATAGGTGTATATTTCACGGACCCCCGTGAGGCATGCATAGGCATGATCAAATGTACAACATAATCCTCCTTACGGGAGAGGCCCAAAAGGGGGAAAAAATTGAAGGTTGCAGTGAACATAATTACAAATGGAACACAGAGTGGACGAGGTATCAGATAAGAAAAGGTTAAGGATGGCGGAATGCTCTAAGAGAGCAAGTCCGTGAGAGTATGACCAAAACCAAGAATTGTTATACCGGATGAATGGTTGGATGATTGGGAACACGACAAGCAGTGAGTAAAATAACAAGAGACGGCGTGCAGATCATTGGACGGAAACCGGCACAGGAGCGGATAGGGTGAAGCAGAACAGAGTGAAACTGTCATGGAATATATATGCACTTCACATTGTGAAACAGATGAGTTCTGAAGGGTCTTGTTGAATGGTCTCAGGGGCTCTGATCAGAAGTGGATTGTGTTGGGTTATTTACGTTATTTAGGCAGTTTTTAGCAGTTTTTACAGGTTCCCTAAGGCGTACAGTCAACGGCCGAGCTGTTACCCTTACCAGAAGCTGCAATATGGCTGGCTGAATTCCCTCCGGACCTGCCGACTTGTGCTTGTTTATTGTCAAGAATTCTCGATGTACATTATAATTAGGGGAATACTGATGTATAGCTTTGCATTTCTGCATCCGGATTATCAAAGTTTACCGGTGACCTTTGAATGTTTTCGAAGTATGTGAGTAGGATCCCGATTTATCGCGGCTACATATGGCCATGCTTCCATTTGGCAAAGCTGATGCCACGACAATCTCCCATGTTTGTGTTGGCTTTTACTTACGCAGTTAATCATTTCGGCACCTCGCGTTAAGCTGAAATCAAAGACATATTTCGCAAGCCTTTGGAGTTCTTGAGCTCTGTTGAGTGCCCGTTTGTAGTCGCTCCAAGTTTGTTGAGTGCAATGGAGCTCAAAGCGCTCCCGGTATCACCCGTAACGCCCTCTCCATCCCGGGTTGCCAGAATATGGGCCTGTACTTGGTTCGTCCTTCCTTCAGTGGCTCGAATCTTCCTGTAAGTCTTATTACCCGTGCTTTCACGACTTTCAATTTATCCTGAATGGTACACTCTTGATACATCGGATACCATCTGATGGTGTTTGCAGCTCGTACCAATTCCGTCACATTTATGCAGTCAGAGTCCCACTGGAGCAGTTCCGTGCCTACAATAGCTAACCATAAGTCGAAAATAGATAATATCTTACCCAGCTCTTTGGTCTCATCAAAAATATTTTGTAACGACCTTGGCAACTTGCCATTCCGTTTGAATCTGAGTCGTACTCAAGACGCACTGGACCTTTTGGGTCATCGTGTCTGCATTTCCCCTCTTGTAAAATGTCAATTCACCATCTCCACGGAGAAACTTCTGTCTGTCGATGGTTCCAGCCCACACCTAGACTCGCCTCACTTGTGGTTTTTTGGTATCAACACTTCTCCGAGGCGTGCTTTTGTCGCAAAATCCCTCTCCTACATGTTTTTGCAGGTTCACGTACTCATCCAATAATGGTTAGCAACCGTCTTTCGCTTACATTGCGGAGCATTCTTCACAGGAAGATCGATGTTTATTGCTAACTCAGCGTCCAGATTATAGTGTTGCCGACGGGTGTTCTTGGGTCGCAGCGCTAAGTTTCGTGGTTTGTTTCTATCAGGTTTTCTCAGTCGAGCTCTAAAAAGGGAAAAAAGAAAGGATGTCTTCTTGCTTCTTCAGTGAAAGACTTCAATTGTCGGAAGCGAATTGATTTCCATTGCATGTAATGCAAATTCGGTGTCCCGAATAGACGTCATTGGAAACGCCCAGTTCCGCAATTTGTCCCTATAGGTTGCCCGGTGTACCTCTCAGATAGACCAATAAATAATGCGTAGCCAAAGCGGATCCAGAAACGCCAGAAAAACGATTGGTCCGGCAAAACTATACGGCACTGCATTAATAAACAATCAAGTACATAAAATATTTAAAAACCTCAAAATGATCACAGAACAGCTCGAAAACAAGAGCCAAGTGTTCATGTGAGAGTAATTCAAAGAATCTGAGGTAAAGAAATGAGTTCGGGCTGGAATAGAACTCTCACTATCACGCTGCAATCAAACGAGTCAAAGTGAGCGGTCAGGTCACGAATGAAACAAATGGGGTCCGGGAGAGGCACACACAAACACAGTCAAATAATGGGGTTGATTTATAAATATACAACTGAGGTACAGCGTCCCAGATTGTTTGTGTAAATTGAGCGAGTGGTGTTGGACTAGTGGAAAATCAAAATCATGAAATAAGTTCAGGAGTGGTTTGTGTTTGGGTTTTATTGGAAGGATTTTCACAGATCGATAAGTACACCCTGCGCACTATAACGATACACACTACCACCAAATCTCGCGGGACGCATTCAATGCCATCTTGCAGTTTTGCACATTGCGAAATTTGACCACTCACGCAGGTAACCTTTTCTCCAAGAACATTTATGTGCATAAAACTTTCAAAAAATCCATCCACTCGGGTTTTGTCTCTTTCCACCTCCACACGATGAACGTTTAGCATTTTTATGGTGTCCGATACTGGCTGTTTTAATTTCTCGTCCTGGATCGCACTCAGTCCTGAATAATACAACTGTTTAACGTGTATACACATTTTCAATTATTCCAATTCCTCCTCTGGTACTTTTCTTCTCCATACATACCTATCAACAAGACTACAAACTGTCAGAAATGTGCTACCTTACTCACCTCTTTTATTAATCCCCGAATGAACCAAATGTCCACTGACCGTTTTGTAGTCCACTTTGTTTTTTGCACGTAAACGTGATTGCGTTCCGTAGTTTTTTAACCCCTTTAAATTCTGTCGACCCAAATTTTGTACTACTTTTTGTACAAAATGATCATGCACCTCAGCATGCCTTACGGCTTTCGTCGTGAAATATACTATATCCTATCATCATATATACTATATCATTATCATTATCATCCATTTCTTAGTAGTTTAATCCTGAGTTAAAATAAGTCAAACGAGACTCCCACCTAGCGCGGTTCTGCTGGAGATTAAAACTATCGCCCATCGTGTTTTGAGAATATGAAGCTCTGAACAAGTAGTCTGTGTGAAGTCTTAATAGGATATATACTATTTTAAAGGTCTCTATCAAGTCTCTTGTGACCCGCCTACGTTCCAGTGAAAGAGATTATTGTCCCCTTATTTTGTGTTTATAGCTTTTTCCTTTTTCTCACTTACGATTTCAGTAGCAAGTCGTTGCAGCTCCTCCAAGTATGATATATCCTCCCTATAGGTTGAATCCATGTCTGTACACAGTAATCTAAAGGCGCGTGAACTGTCGATCTATATATAGAAGCAAAGAATTCTGGGTCTTTACAGACAGTGGCATCAAAACTTGAAATTTTCAACACAGGCCTTGTTTCCTGCCTTCAGGCATTGTAAACTAGAACGAGTAACGGTCCTAGTACTGATGCTTCAGGCAACACGCTGCTTACTCCTGCTGGTTCACTCATAAAATAACTAACATTCACGTGGAACGCGTGGTGGCTGGATAACTGTACGACCAAATATCTTAAAGTAATCTCATTCCCTCGTCCTGAAGCTAGCGGTCAAAAAGCACATGGTTGACTAAATCAAATTTTTACCGAAGCCGAGGAAGCAGAATTCTACCAAGCTCTTTGGCTACCTCATCCAATAAGGTTAGTAAGTCAGGCATGATTTTCTCTTGGTCAACCCATGCTGGGTTCGTGCCAACAAGTAATGAGTGTATTGATCGGTCTGTGAAAATCCATCCTATAAAGCCCAGTCATTCCATCTCGGTTCCACATTTCGTGAATTTTACGTTCCATTCACCAAACATCATCCGCCTCACATACATATAGACATTTGACGTTCCACTCCCCTTGTATATTGACACATCAATCCTACCATTTGACTTTGTTTGTTTATCTGCTTCAATTTTTATCCTACTTGTTTCAATCGCGACTTGAGCGCTCACATTTGGCTCGTTCGTGTGCAGCGTGACGGTGAGCGTGCTATTCTTACCCAGGCTCATTTTCTTCCATTCAGATTTGTTGAATTACGCTCACAGTAACACTTGGTTCTTGTTTTCAAGTTGTTTCGAGATGGATTTGAGGTTCGTACAGTTTTTATTTGCTCATTCGATCGTTTAATAATGCAGTACCGTAGAAATTTGCCGGATCGTTCGTTTTGTAGACGTTTTGGGATCTACGCGTCGCTCGTTGATCTATTTCGGAGTTACAATGAGTTGATAGTTGCTTACGTATTTAATCCATGATAATCGGTTCTGAACATTCACACAAAATAGCTGTGAGACTAGCCGATCGCTAGTTGCTTACCTTATTCCCTGGTTCCTGATTGTATTGAGAAACAAAAGATGCTCTTCACTCGTCCTTTGATGATAAATCCGTAGTTCTTGATTGCTCAAGTAAGCTGGTTGCCAGATACACCAGAACCCATGGTAATGGCCGAAATATAGCAGGGTGTATTCCATTCGGTCCTGCTGTCTTAGTTCAATTAAGTGACACCCACTCCGGTTACATCGCTTTACTAATCAAGGTTACATTATTCGTTTATATATCTTTACAGACGACTCCGCAGCACTCATTTGCACCAGCTATCGATACATACCTTTGAAGAAGGAAAATATGGTGTTTCCTTTGTCTCAGTTCGATGTAGCTTTGCTACCTGCTCTTATCTCCAAGGGGCCAAAACTTCCTTTTATATTTTTGTTGGCTTGTTTGTAGACAAAATCTTTTGGAACTATGCTTGATGTGTTGTCCCAGGTTCCCTTTCGAAAACATATATTCCTCTCTTCGTAGGGCCTGTGCCTTGTTACGGGATTTCTTGTATTGACGCCATGCCTGATGCGTGCCATACATTCGATAACGTGCCTAGCATCGTCTACGTGTTTTCAATACTCTATCTAGCTTGGGACTTCACCATAATGGCCGGTAATTTCCACGCCATGTAAATGCGCAAACTCATTGATTAGTCGTCATATGCCTAATTGAGTTTGATGCCATCTATTTTTGACTGTGGGCTTCGGAGATTCCGGTATCCATATTACGTGCTCCGTAGCTTTAGGCAAATACGCTTTATTTATATGACTACAGCAATGTACCAATGAAGCTTCTGGCTTTCTGTTTTTTTCGTCAGCAGGACTCTCAACATAAGATGATCACAGTTTTCCGGTTGTTCTTCTACATTCAGTTCGATTACTTCCAGAGCGTATCGTGTTACAACTAGGTCTAAGCTGTAGAGCTCCTGTGGATCCCTGAAGCTTGTGGCCTGCATAACGTGTTGTGTCAGTGAATGAAAGGGTATTCATTCGAGAAGAATCCCCGACTGACCCGCTAGTTGCAGATGCAGTTAAAACCAGTCGATCTCAAGGACATTTAAACCTCCAACTGTGTAAACCCTCTGGGAATACGCAAAAATCATCTTCCTGTATATTGCATAGTCACCCGGGGCAGTGAGCGATATGCATTTTATGGATCCATGTTTCCGTGACCACCGAACCCTGAATTAAGCCACTGTTTACCCCTCTGAGCTTTAATACTGCAAACTTCGGTATATTACGCGATGGCAGCCTGCACCCTCTTCTCATGATAAGCCTATCGTTTCCCGAGTCACCTTTTTTATTGATTTATTTACTCCTGTGAGCAGAATCAATGGCGATGCTAGTGAACCAGCGTTCCCCGGGTCGGGGTAGTAAGTAAATGGAAGAAACTATCACTGTTACCAGACCTACTTACATGTTTTAGAAAATAGTTCGAACCAGCGCTTATGAAGTTCTTTATTGAACGCATGTACTCTCTCTGGTTCTATCAGTTCATGAGGTAATTTATTCAATAGGGTGATTACCTCGATGGTGAAACATTTTTTACGCACCGCTAATCTCGTGCGCAATGTTTTCCAGCTTATCTTTGTGCCCTCTAGTTTTGCTATACAAACCTGTGAAGAACGCTGTCCGATACGTTCCAGATAGGCCATTCCGAATTGTGATTGTCTATTCGGTCAGCTCGGAGTTTTCTTCCTTGGAAGGAGAATAGTTCGAGGTCCTTCAGTCTCTGCCTAAACGATTTACCTCGATCATCCTTTTCGATAATCGTTAGGCCCCGTGAAAACAAGCGGCATCCTTTTTGAACGACGGAACCCATGGCTTGTTTGCAACCCTCCAGGTGCGGTCCAATAATTGCCTTGTACAAATTTGCAGACCGGTTTCCTGAATGATAATGCTGAACGCACCCTGAAAATCTCTCCACGGGCACCGTGAATA
>UZAN01051053.1:0-15724 GCA_900618425.1 Echinostoma caproni | reverse complement strand
TTCAAATTTGATTGATCGCATGTGTCCGAAAACTGTGACGCGCCGCTCCAGGGTAGGCGTTTTCACGTAGGCTTGAATTACCACATTTACCCATAAAATATCGCAAGATATTTCATAGTACGCAACGCTAACTTGTTTTGACTAGCCACTGGTAACCGCGTTTACTGTTTACGAGTTTTATAGGTTTTTCTTTTGTCATTTTTCCCGTACGGTTACCAGTGCTTTTTTCTTTTTTTGGTTCATTTCAATTTGTTGGTAAAATGGCATCCAGACGGGACCACTGGGGTATCAGTCGGTGTCCGGATCAGGTGCGAAATGGCATCCAGTGCCAAAGGTTCATGCACAATACCACCAAAGATGTTGCGAGTTGTCCAAGCAGGACTATTTGCTTCATAGGCAATATCCATCTCGAAAATGGATAGGTACCCATTGTGTCTCTTTGGTGGAGAAGTGCTCCCGCATACTAAGCCTTGCGTGAAGCAGCGGAGCAGGTCATCTGGACACCAAATCCCCCGGAGCCCATAGTGGAATAGAGATGGTATAAGATCCAAGTAGGTGTATGCCGGCTTATGGACCAGTTTGTTCCGTTACGTCCCAAGCGTGGAAGCCACAGGCCAGTGTGGTGGTGGCCCAAGCGAGATATGGCACTGAAAACACGTAGACAATGCTGGACAAATTATGGAATATAAAGCACGCATCAGGCAAGATGTCAATACAAGAAAGCCCGTAACAAGGAACAGGCTCTACAACGAGAGGGAAAAAATATAGAGAGATAAAAGGAATCTGGCACAGCACATCAAGCAGAATCCTAAAAGGTTTTATGTCTATGTGCAAGCCCATAAAAATATAAAAGAAAGTGTGGACGCTTTGGAGACCAGTGAAGGTAACCTGGCCAAATCGGATCAGGAAAAGGCAAACACCCTTTTGCGTTCTCTAAGAATACAAACCCACAGCCAGTGCATGGGGATGTTGCGGATCCGACTGCTTCGCTTTGAAATATTTCAACGAATAATGAAATAATCAACGAGAGTGATATAGCCAGACGGCTTGCGTCACTTAATTGACACAAAGCTGCAGGAGCGGATGGATTACACTCTGCTATAGTTCGGCTACCATCAGGGCTCCTGGCACATCCGGTGACCATGTTATTTGATTAATCTCTGAGGTCGGGCGTGTTACCAGAGGACTGGCGTAGAACAACGGTTGTTGCTCTATACAGGTTATAACCTGGACATAAGGCAAGCAACTACCGACCAGTTAACCTGACATACGTTCTGTGTAAATGCTTAAAACGGATCATCAGGGGACAAATATGTCACCTTCTAACCACCCACAACTTGTTGGCACCAGTGCAGCGTGGGTCAAACGAGAGAAAATCGTGCCTGACTAATCTGATCACCTTTTGGATGAGATTGCTAAGAGGCTAGATAAACGTCAGTAGGTTGAAGTCTGCTACCTTGACTTCTACAAAGCCTTCCATTCAGTCAGCCATATGCTCCTAGACCTCAAGCTACAGTCTGCGGGATTATTAAGGGCAGTGATAAACTGCGTCATACAGTTAATCAGCTATCGCACGTTCTATGTGAAGATTGTCGATTTTCTGAGCAAACCTGCCAGAGTAACAAGCCGGGTGCCTCAAGAGTCAGTACTAATTTACATCAACGATTTGACCTGCTTCATGTTCGCAGACTATATGGAAGTAGTCCAAGTAAATTAAGAGTGCGACGTAGGAGCAGTTAGACAATGCTCGATCTAGTGGAACCTGCCACTAAATCTCGAGAAATGTCAGCTTTTAACTGCAAGAGTCGATACCACCCGGGACGGGCAGCTTTCACTGCATCACACAGAGGTACCTGAAAACTTATGAGTTATTCTCATGAAGAGCTTCAAGCCCGAAACACAATGCCTGAAGGCAGCCAATAAGGCCCGTATTGAGGTCTTTAGGTTTCAGTGGTACGCTTACTTGTGGAAAAGTAGATGTCTTTTTACCTATCTGCAAGGCAATAGTTCGCCCGCACTTAGAATACTGTGTTCAGGCATTGGCACTATACTATAGAAAGGATATTTCATGCCTGGAGAAGGTGCAACGACTTGCTGCCCGAATCGTAGTTTGGCAAAGGGTATAATACTATGAAGTGAGATTCAAAGACCTAAATCTCTTTTCGCTGGAACGTAGATGACTGCAAGTAGACCTGATAGAAACCTTGAAAATAGTCAGAGGGCTATCAGGACTCAACGCAGATGACTTGTTTACGGCTATTTGTGCTCAAAACACGACGGGTCGTAGCTTTAAGCTACAACAGAGACATGCTGGGTTGGAGGTCCAGACCAATTTCTTCTCAGGCAGAGTCATACTTATGTGAAAAAAGTTACCCGCGGAAGTGGTCACCTCTAACAATGTGCATTATTTCAAGGAGGCATTGGATGCGTGTTGGCCGGAAATGCTGCCTAAGGTTAGGTGGTAGTGCGTATCATCATGAAGAGCCTCAAACCTCAAACTATTGAATCGAGCCTTTCAAATGACGTCCACCAAAAAATACGATATGCACTTGAAATCGGTATATTTTCAAAAATTAAGGTCTCTCACCGATGAGGTGAGAAGACATCTCTTCTGTTTTCTCTTTTTTAGCTCGACTGAAACAAACCGATAAAAGAAACGCAGAAACCGTAGTGTTAATAGCCAACTGCACACACCGACAACACACTAAGCTGGACGCTCGATTGGCGAAGGCCATTATTCGTCCTGTGAAGACTAGATTGTATAAAGTTTGCAAACGATCGTTTTACACAATCAGAATAAAATCCCGAAGGTTCCCTTTAGTGTATGTACTATTTTCACCATAACAACGAGCAGGCAAGGTTATTATTATTCACTCACCAAGTGAATGAGTTATGACACGAATATGGACAAAACTGAATCACGCGAGTGTGGCTGAAATCCGATCAGGAATATATATATATATATATATATATATATAGAGAGAGAGAGAGAGAGAGAGAGAGAGAGAATGCAGGGGGTGATAGAGTGTAGATTATAGACAGCCAAACTAAGTGCAATTTGTATTTCAACGCGATAAACTGATGGATGAAATAAGAGCATTTTGCTCTGTGGTTTTTAGTTATCCGATACAGTTTACTGTATGCAAAAGGAAGGTCAATATCGTAACTAGCACCGATCCACTTAGTAGCTCACTACTCTAAGATAAGCGAGAAGAACTTGGTATTCCGAACGAAGCCGAAAAAGCCATTGAGGATCGTGAATGGATTGATTATCATCGAACCTATAGGATTATGAGAGGAAAGCGTAATCTGCTGCGTTAGCAATCTCGGAACTTTTCACGTCAATCCGATTTACAATACCTGATTATTTTAAAAATAAACATACAATAAAAAAACTTCAGTTAACTGTATATTAATTATCAGAAAAAATAGTGTTACACTTCTTACGATATATAGTATTCCTATTTTTAATGACAAAAACCTGACCAATTTTCGAATTGTGTTATTAGCCAAAGGCTTTGAACAAAGGTCCTTCCAATCTAAGAAAGCTAATCAGCCCTCCACCTTCCTTAAATGTGGTAATTAAACCCTCTGAGATAATATCAGCCAGTAAGCTACGGGGTACAGTATTAGGACAACGAAACAAGGGTAATTAGTATCTACCATTCAGAAGCCATGTATTATAAACGGATGCGAAGAGTTTTCAAGAAAACGATTGGTTAAAATCTGTTCACCCAATGACATGATAATCCGGTTGATTTTTCCAAAAAAAAACTAATCGACAATTCAGTGGTATTTTTTCCTTTGTCTTCCCATCAACGGAATTGTGCGGACGACCACCAATGTGATTCCGTTGATCGGTTTCGATGGTGATTCGGGATTCGCGCTCCGTGATTCGTGATTTGCCTGTTCCGAACACTATACTCGTCCTCTAATCTATCTGATCCCCCACGTGCTTGTAGAGCGTCCAATCGACTTCCTGGCCTTCATACGTGAGCATTTACTATGAAGTAATTTTGACAAGTCTTTCTTCTTCCTCATCATCATCAAAACTAAGCATGTGTATGCAGCGTATGCCGCAACTGTTGCAAACTGCACCACACTTTAAATCCTGAAAATGAAACCAGTATGGTGGATGACAGACCGTCGTACTGATGATCACTTTGCACAACAGCAGGACTTGTGAATGAAACGATATGATACTTGGCTAGTGGAAAAGTTTTACCTCAACGTGCCTGATGGACTTATGGACTCATGACCTATGGAAAAGCAAGTTAGCTTACAGCCATCTGACCTACAATGAGTGTTCTGCCATAGTCTGCTGTACCGCCGTTGCTAGTGCAATGTCTTAGTTACCAATTATCGAGGGACTTCAGATAGCTGAATAGTAAATCAAAGCCTGCAGATTTCCTCGTCTTTGTAATTCCGGAAAATCAAGTGGCAACCACGACTTCCTCACTCTAAAATACCAATATGCACAGTGCCCGTCTCACTACACGGTGGTGGTTACACTGGAGCATCAAGACTATTCCAATGGCCGGATTTGAACTATATTTAAAATCTCTGAGGTCTATTGACAAGTCGGCTGCGCGAGTATGGAAAGACAATCCTCATATTTCAGGGAGTAAAATCGGTCACCTTTCATCAGTGGAGCAATTTGGAAGTTCGGAGAATCCAGAGCCTGATTAGGAGCATGTCTCGAGCGTTGTGTTCCGATCACGAATAATGAATTTCAGTGTTCATAGAAAGTAATTGGATATTTATGTTAATATTAATGTTCATTGCTTGGCGTTATTTGTGTTTCGCACTCTCAATAATACTTTTTACTATGATAAGTCAATTTATCAGGGAAAAAATCAAACATGCCTGAGTTCTCTATATGGCACTGAGCTATGATATCTTCTTACCAAATACAAGTAATGGGGGTGGCTTTGCTATCAAAAAAACTGCAAAAAATCTGGGTGTGGTTAATACCATTTCGTGCTTTATAGTATCCATGCCTAGTGCTGCTTCTTTTACTCGAACGCATTATAAACGGACGATTTCTCGTACTCGACGGCGGTTGGTCGTGCACCAGTTACAATACACGCTAGTATTAGTAGAAAAAGAATAAGAACCTATTCCTAAAATCAGCTGGTAGGTACTATACTGATGTCGTCTCATTATGTCCATGTTCTGTGTTCCCTACTTTACATATGATCATGAGGTAGTCATTTAAGCATGGAATCCGTCAACTTTTCCAATCCAAAAACTGCCTAAATGTAATCAGGTCTAAAAGGTTTATATGATAAAGCTCTGGAGAGAAATGAAAAGCAGGAGCATCTTGGAAAAGCATTGCTTTTCCCAATGTTTTGGAAGTGTAGCAGTCAACTAAAGCCTGCTTGATCAGTACAAAAAGATTTCCACTATCTAGGTAGCTATGTACAGCAGTTCAGCGATTAACCGCTTAGTGTTTAATTCACACCCAATTAATTGGGTGGGCTCGAAATTCACTTACTGTCACCGGTATATTCATTTCTTTGGAAAACTAAGTCCACAGATGACCTTTGTCCAGTTCGAGCCCTGTTCGTTCATGATCACAAACTGGTAAGTGATGATGGAAGAACGCTCGATGTTGACAATCGATGACGATTGATCATGATGGAAGACGATCGATGCGGTTTGAATTTGTCGACAAATTAACACGTGTCTTGGTCTGCTTGGCGTTCAATAAGAGACTTCTTTCGGTTGATCAGGTTGTAACTCAAGTTCGGTTATCTGTTTCCGAACGGAAGTTTATAAAAATTTCAGCTATTCCGCCAGAACTCTTCACAAAATTTTGTCTCTGTAGTTCTTCTAGTTGTAAACATATGTTATCAACGTCATGCTTCGATCTGGTTGGTTCTCTTCCTCTATATTGTTGTCTCACTGGGGAAACTACTTTGACTATGCGATAAATGAGGCTTCTATTTGGATAAAACCATTTGCACAAGTCAGAGACTATAAATGAGAACTGTTTTACCCCTCTTCTACGTTTCTTCTTTTCTTTACTTTATTCCCAAAATTCTTGGGTTTTCTATCCGGTTTCGTCATGATGATGTTACAAAATAGTTAATCAACACGTTGCACACCTCAAGTTCGATATTTGATGTTGACTTTCTACGATTGTTAGTACTTATTGTTACTCCTTTCATAAGGAGCAATTGCATGCCAGCAGCCTGCAGCCACATAGTTTTTAAACTGAATCATTAAGAGTTGTCATTTGTCTGTATATGTACTCCCCACTGTATGGCAAAAGATACCCTAGCTTGGGGATTTGGATTGATCGGAATAAAAATCCCCATGATATAAAAATTACTGATAAGAAAGAATGAACGTTTGCGCTGTATTACGCCAAAGATGTTTTTCTTTTTTTTGCTATCACTTGGAAGTACCTTAGATTTTATCGCGGTCTTGTCAGTTCAAATAGTGATGCTAAAGAACAAAGAACACTCCATTGCGCCTGTTCATCGAGCTTGGCAATTTGTTTGCAAACGTTTCATCACCGGCCGAGGTGACATCATCAGTACTTGTAAAGTGGCAGTGATCTGCTTTTACCCGTTCGTTTATATACGTGTTCTTCTCCATCGACTATTTTTGTTCGACTCGGTTCGCCGTTGAACTGATGCATGGGGATGAAAGAGGGAGCGCAGGAGGTTATCCCTCCGTCCTGATTGCGGTTTTGGTTCTTTTTCATGTCAAGGCGTGACCTTTTATTTTGCGTCAGTTGATCCTTGAGTTGCATTGGTGTGTACACGCGATCCAGTTCGATGTGCCTGTTTATTGAGTTGACTGAGGAGTGCCAAACCTCGAGAAATTCTTGGGCGTGTTTTGACTGGGCTTGGTCGACAATTCTCACTGAATCGAAGTCAAAATGATGTCCTTCTTAATCTTCGTGGAGAGAAATCAAAGATAGTGCGTCAAGTTTCTTGACTGCCGATTGGTGTTCACGGATCTTTGTTTACAGTTTTCTTCCAGTTTGTCGGATATACAGTCCGATAACTAGTGTTTTGGGCAAATCTTGCAGTTTATTTTGTAGATAACACTGCTCTTTTCCTTCTCCATTGTTCTCTCCTTTGGTTTTGACAGAAGTCTCCTTAGATATGCTGTCGGTTTGTGAGCTACTGGGATTCCATACGATCTGAGCAGCCTTGTCGTCGTTTCCGAAACGTGTGAATACCGTTGTTCCCTTGACAACATGCAACGGCTGATCAGTTTTCGACTTCGCGAGCGATCGACACTGGATCGAATGAAATGATGGCTGCATGTCTATCAAGTATTATAAACCGGAAACAGACCTAATGTGTAATTCGAAATACGCCTTTCTCAGTTTGCCATTCAGTCAATTGAACCAAATATGTTTCCGCCTTCTGCACCGGTAATACATCAGTACCAACAGAAGAATACAAAATATTCTCCGACTGTAACCTTTCAGCGTTCTCTGTATCATCTTTTCATTAAAATCAATCCAAAAAATGTGATTGATAATTCCTTTAAATGTTGATTTCGCATGTAATTACACGGTTACGCACAGAAGCCGCAGCAGCCTGTAGCGAAAAAGTAGCCACTGATTCCAAATGCCATGCAGAGAAATGCAACCCGTGATTTTTCCACGTCACGTAATACTATGGGAGGCAGAGCACAAGTAGACCGCCATTGGCGTTTGGCACTTGTTATGAAGATAGCACGTGGTAACCAGTAGCAAGCACCGTAGTCTCGGTTACTGGCAGTGCGGAAGTAATGTTAGATTGGTTACTTTATGAGGAATAAAATTAATGAATAAGCCAACCGTGAGTTTCGCCGGCATGCGGAATTTGAATTAGTATATCTTTCTCAAGCTTTTCCCTGGCAGTATAAAACTTGATGGCTTTGTTAGCTGGAGCACGTCGAATCACCCCAACCGATTTTTGAGTAAATGTAACGTTTTTAACACGATCGATAACTAGATACATACGATCCGGAACACAACAATCAACTGTTGTCAATGTTCATTGCGTTGTAGCCACTAGGCTAAAATGCTTGCATAACACTTGGCAAGGAGTGGCTTTGAGTAAGTTAGGAGTACAATTTGGTGCACTTTATTCTCAAAAACGCAACAGACAGAAAGGTGTAAATTCATGGGGATTCTTTTAACAATGCAAAACTACAAACGATGAGAAAAACATTTATCATGCCGCAGTCGAAAACAACGAGTGGAACATTTGAACTTCAACCAACTTCGTTTTTAAATAGGTTGGTTGCGATCTCTATCTCGTCAGATCAGTTGTGCTTATTGTGCATTTTTACATGAGATATTCGGTATCGGGATGATCGATTCTAAGAACCTGCAACACTTGTACTCATGAATGGTCGGAGCTCGAAGTTGGTCGCATCACTGCAGCACAACTGGTGATTTTCTGGTCGACCAAATTAATATCGTGATGTGGAAAAAGTATGAGGTTCACAATGGAAGAAAAACTGTTTTCTGATAGCCAAATTTGAAGATTCTTAGAAAATAAGGACAAGAAAATTGTTGCACTTTTGTGTGCAAGGCTTACAACGGCCAGGGTATTCATGTAAGCACCTCCTGAATAGTTTATAAATTCCCTGATGAACCGTTGACATTTAAAAAACTATTTACCTTTTACGGTTAAGGGGCTTGATCATATTTGACTGCGTTCTCTGTTCCAACAGTAAATTTACCAATCGTTCCATAGTACAAAACAATTGCATTCGATGAAGCGACCTAATGGCCTATCGGAAGTCTTCAGGACACAGACACGGAAACAAATTAGCTGAAAAATAGTTAATAAGACTTAGGCGTGGATCATTGAAAAACAACACATCAAGGCAGTTTTTCTGTTTATGCGGAATTTCCGCGACCTTTTTGTCTGATTTAGAACAACAACAACAAAATCGCCCATGCGGCGGTGGTGTTCTAGTGGTTAAGGCCATCAAAATAGTGGCTCGGATTTCCCGAGTTCGAACTGCTCCACTTCGCTTCTCTCCTTCACCCATTTCCTCTATTTTCCCAGGCAGCCTTTGTGTGACCGCGGCTCCTTTCCTGAAAGTTGTCTGTGCATTTGTATATTCAATAAATAAAACAGGAAGTAAAAATGTATTCACAGAAGGTTAAGCCTTGGATTTATTTCACGTAACAACTCGGAAGTCTTCAGGACACAGGCACGGAAACAAATTAGCTGAAAAATAGTTAATAAGACTTAGGCGTGGATCATTGAAAAACAACACATCAAGGCAGTTTTTCTGTTTATGCGGAATTTCCGCGACCTTTTTGTCTGATTTAGAACAACAACAACAAAATCGCCCATGCGGCGGTGGTGTTCTAGTGGTTAAGGCCATCAAAATAGTGGCTCGGATTTCCCGAGTTCGAACTGCTCCACTTCGCTTCTCTCCTTCACCCATTTCCTCTATTTTCCCAGGCAGCCTTTGTGTGACCGCGGCTCCTTTCCTGAAAGTTGTCTGTGCATTTGTATATTCAATAAATAAAACAGGAAGTAAAAATGTATTCACAGAAGGTTAAGCCTTGGATTTATTTCACGTAACAACGGATTGAACGACAAAAGTGTGTCCAGGATTTGTCCAGCTGTTCATTAGATGTTTGTGGTTGATGACTCTGGATTTCTCTCAACAAATTCACCTCCCTGAATTGATTACGTCGTTGACTGAAATGTCCACCTGGGAATGTGTTCATAAATCCATTGTGACTGGGTTTGATTCGTTCTGCCGATGTAAGTGTCACCAATACTGCGGGTGAACAGGGGGATAACAAGTGAAGCGGAATTGGGCGGCTGACTCCGTTTTCGGTTTTACAGACAAATTCCCCTGATGTACAGTATCAGTCGAAGCTGTAACAGGAAATGTTCCGCACAATGCGGCCTTGAGTTTCTGAGGCTCGTCGTTCATTAGGTGATCGCCCTTGAAGTCCAAACTGAGGAAGACGCACTTCTTCGGTATTTCGCAGACGGGATCAAACGGTACACATCAGTAAATTCCTCTGGATAACCAATATCTAGTAGTTAAGAAGTTAAGTATTTTAAAATGACTGCTAAAGAGGGATTAATCTTATACACATACACGAAAACTTGTGGCAGAATGTGGTACTCACTAAAATACTACTTGCGCAGTTGACTAGTCCTACAATACCAGAGAATGACCCAGAAATTCCATGATGAATTGAACGACAGAAGACTCCTCTTCAGAGAAAAACCTGTTAGTTTTGAGTGGAAACCGGAAATCATCGGGAATATTCAAATTAGGAGATAAATGGCTAAGGAGAGTACTCTCTTTAAATTCCAACTCCCCTAAAAAGTGGTAGAAATATGACCAAAACCGCTTAGATAACATTCAAGTTGAACTATTTTAAGGATGAGGGAAATCGTGACGCACCCGTTGACGGCATCTATCATCACCATAGCAAGCAGCCCTGTACTCCGACAGTAGACTCTCAGGAACAACTGCAGACCTTGGTTTGAGGGTCCTAGGAGCTTGAAAACCTAATCGTGAAAAACGGATTTGTCCCTATTTACCCTGATTGGATGAACGAGGCAAGCGTATCCCAAGATAAGGGAATGTTAGTAACTTGAAACACCATAGTTTTTCTTTGTTTACAGATTAGATGAATACGTAGCCAAACTGATTTGTTCGTTCGGGCCTTACAGCGGTTTTTCTTTATGCGATTTTCATGGACGCTTTACTGAACACTTGATCCTGCGGGATGGTTATTGTACTGCAGAAGAATCGTGCTATTTATCGGTGGCTTTTTTCTTTCTTCAAAAGGAGTTCAATAGAGGGTCAGATAACATAACTCTGTTATGAAACAGAGACTTATGAGACTGTATAGGTCCAAAGTGGTGTTTACCTTGTAATGCTCATAGAAATGATAGAGAGCAGGTAAGTAAAAACAATGGGGCAGCCATACTCATAGACGGATTGAAGGGAACAATATTAGTGGACGAAACATTACGGTAGGCTAACCTAATCTGTTTTGACAGAGTAAATGAGTAATATAATGGAGTGGAGTAAATTTTCGATCTGAGTGGAGGGAGACAGTGATCACTTATGCTAACAGGAGACTTAAAACCAAAAGCGAATAGACTCTTGGTGACGACCTTGTCTGTAGTTGGGATGCTTACCTTACATTAACAGCATGGCTAAAATCACCAAAAATGGTAAGTTAACCCTCTATCAATAAGGGGGGGAGGCATGAACGGAACGAGTAGCCCAGAGACGAGTTAATTTCAAACAGAAGGGGATAGCACACAAATTAAAGATAATGTTGGAGCAAAAAACATGAATAGGTCGAGTGATATTTCATACTCATGCAGTCATTGACTTCGTTAGAATACGTGGAAAGTACTTGCAACTTACCACAGCATGAGGCAATTAAAGTTGTAACAATCACACGCCTCTGGTCTTCTTACGACATCTATCTTAATCTTGACTGAAACAGAAATAGCCGTCTAACCAAGAAAATGAGTAATGAAAATCTGTATTCAACCAAATTTATTATGAACAAGTCACAGTTACTGGAGTTGATATCAGCGTCTAGCAAACTGCACACGTCTACAACTTTTCCAAACAAGAACCGGACATTCATACTGATCAAAGAGTGAACATTTATATTTACAGGACTTGCGCAACTTGTGAGCCTTAATCTGCTTTTTCTCTTCTGTTGACTGGAAGGTGTAAGAGTGCTTTTAAAGAGTACGTCTCTCATGCATGATATGGTGGTGGAGGTGGATAAGCGGTCAGATCACCAAATCGTGGCCCGGGAATCCCGGGTTCGAACCGCTCCGCCGCTACCCGTCTCCTCTAGTTCTGTATTTTCCAGGAAGCCTTTGTGTGGCCGCAGCCCCCTTCCTGAAAGTTGACCGTACATTTGTATATTCAATACATAGAAAAAGGAAGTAAAAGGACATCATTTACTATTCTTGTGTAGTGTAGTGTAGAATGTGTGGTGTTTAGAATGTGTAGAACATGTAGTGTAGAATGACAGAATAATTCCAAAGCTACGGTAAAACGAGAACCCTAATGTATCCGATCAAATAGCGCGGTAGTACGTTTACTCATATCTTTATTGCTTTCGTCCTGTTGTCTGTCGTTGATATGAATCACACCGAAAGCATATAGGAGAAAAATATGAGTGTAGTACATTAAACGAGTATCTGCAATACGAAATGGGGTCGTCGCACTTCTGCAATTCAGTCGTGATTATGGACGTACCTTGGGGTTCGTCATATGAGTCATCTCCTGCCTGCCGCCCTCTCACCCCCCAACCCAGATGAGTCACTTCAATGCGGTTGTGGTTTCCATGTCACACGGACCAAAGGTATTTGAGAAAATTTGCCCCGCCACCGGTCCACCTCGAGCCTGTAAATCCGGAANAGGTATTTGAGAAAATTTGCACCGCCACCGGTCCACCTCGAGCCTGTAAATCCGGAAGCAACTGGGATGCATGTCTTCACAGTGCACTACGTAACTGTGGCTCCCGTCAAATTATTGTCACTGACTGAGTGAATAATACCTAAAAGCCCAACCATTAGCTTACTCTAGAATGTTTAATGAAATCAGTAACAAATCACCTCCATTTCAGACAGTATTATAAAATATCGATCAAAATTCACACTGTTTGAACTACTTTGGATTAGATAGTGTGTGACCGAAAATATCGATCAGGACATATCGAACGTGGCTAACGGAATGATAATTTCTCAATCCTGTGGTAGAATGATCCACTTATGTATGTGCCCCTGAACTGCTTTAATGTACTGCGCACATAGTTCACTTTTACCCGGCTGCCGGTCGCCCTTTTTTGCATCCATCGCTCGCGACCTTTGATCACGTCATCGTCATCGTTTGCAACATGTTTTCCATTCGTCTTTCACTATTCGGGCAGACAGGGCAGAGAAATCACACTGCCCACGGTGATCTTACCAGAAAGAAACAATTTTACGCGCCATTTCAAACGATCACACAGACCTGTCTTCATTGAACCGGAGAGCATATCGGTTAGTTGATTGTAGCTACCATTGTCCGAAAGCAACAAATCATTGTGCTTTTAGTTTTTTAATCATTGATCATCATAGAACATTTCAGCTTAGAATTGAACTAATTATTTATCCAGGTGGTATTTATTTAAATTCGACGTATGTTACTGTGTGCATAGTGAGGCACTACGATGAGTATTGTGATTATTAAAGTTGAAGCATTGAATAGCATTTGTCTGGTTTACTCTTTCGGATTCAACCAATGAGCAAACCTTCAGGCAAGTCTTTACAGTACAAAATATGGCCCTTGCCAAGCGAGCATCCAGTGCGATTTTGAAGGTAATAACACTAATGTAGTTAGTCATTTCTGCCCTTAAAATATACCATATATATAAACAGAGAGAGAGAGATTAGAAGAAGCTACCAAGAACCTCCGCTCCGGCGTGGTGTAGCTAGTGAATGAGAATGAATACAATCACAGCAAGCACATTCATTGATCAAACCGCATGTAACAAACCGCAAATGACGACGACGGCAAAACTGGTCACTTGTTGCTCGCATGGCATGCACGTGCTTCCCTGTCAAGTTTTCGTGGTATTTGCACTCAGGCACGGAATTGACGACACGCTGAAACCGAGGGAACATGTTTGTGTCTGTGACGGATGGTGTATTGATATAAAATAAGATAGGATACACAATGCGCTTGAGCGAAGACTCCAGATATAATATTCCTTCAGGATCCATATTAGTGCCGATGTATTACGCTTGGTCTCATCGCAATTGATCTCACTGATTCTGATGGCTGGTCTCACAATGGGTTTCAGGAAATCCATACAAGTGGCCACTTTTTTCGCATTATCTCACCGCGTTTGATCACAGAATGACTTCTAAAATGTTGACAACGGTCAAATGTTCTTGTAACTTCTTCATCATCAATTTAAACTTTTTAAGTGACCAAGGAAATTAGCCTCTTAAAAGTGATCTGTTCATATAGAGTTCCCACAATTTGCGTCCCTTCACATGCATTCAAGACACCTTTATTCATTCTTACTTGAAATAAACCGGGATGTCCCGTTTGGGACTCGTCAGTAGTGCGCACTTTTTGTGTCCCTGTCAGGATCAAACAACCGTCCAGTGCTCTTTGTTGGTTAAATGCATACAAGCAGCGGGGAATTAACGTCTCCCAAAGAGTGAACCCACATCCAATATCATCAACAGTGCCTGGTGCCTGTGAAAAACCGAATGGGCTAATCCAAGCATTCATCATCTAAATCGGGATGTATTTCATCATCTATATGTAAGTAAAAAACATTCGATATTAAATATTTGCACAAATTCCGAAATTTGTAAACCTTTATCACAAATTTTCACTTACTTTTTCTCTTTTAACACCATATTGAGCTTCTCAATGTGCTATTTTCCAATATCCTTGGACTGGAGCCGTGTTTCTGTACATCATTCAACTTTCCAGGACATCAAATTCCGTTTGGAGGTCGAGTATATTATACTCTATGTAACCACGTTATTAGCACTGACCTGCTTTGGATAAATCCTAAAAGGGCCACCGTGGATTCCGAAAATTATTGAAACAATTAACATGCTGACCGGATAAATATTTCTTGAGATTAGAATAAGTATTCAATTTGTGCGTCTAACAGTTTTGTAATATTCTCAATGCACACATGAAATTAAGGATCTTCAGAATACTAGTTGATATAATTAGTTTACCAAGTATTATTGTCAAATATATATTGGAACCTTCCAAAATACATACAGTATGCATACCATAATGGATACCAAAACATTAGTCGATTAGCACTGCCAGATTGTAATTTAATCAGATTGTGTGAATAAGAGAATGGAAGAAGTAAAGGTCCGGACAACAACATGGACTTGTTCAGAAAGGGTGCAACATTTGAAAAGAACATTTAATTACGATTTTTCAATCATTTTCCCCGTTCGATCCTGCGGCTTGGCCACTCTCTTTTATTTTTGCCCTGATCAGATGAAATGTCTGCACCTGTTGAGTCCTGACGACTAACGATTTTTGGTTTATCTGATGAAGCTACGTGTTCAGAGTTTTGTCTTTTTTCCAAACTTCTTATCTGCAGTGTGTCTTCTGTCCGGAATACATCATTGGTGAATGATCCGGGCAATAATACAAAACGATTTTCCGGAAATCAGGAATGAGTATTACTGTCTTAAAGTTATCTTGCACATCAATTCAGGTCTAATTAGCCTCACAGTCAGTATTGGCAATATTTCCCTGTTCCCGTTGCAGAGTAAGATGACTTAAATATTCATGTGACTCCATCAAACTGATTCGGGATAAACAGATTGCGAGTGACCAAACAAATGCGTAATGATCTGTTTGGAAAGGGTAATTTCCATTTAATAAAAGCATTCAAGTGCTCAGTCATGCCCAGATAATGGGGCTGATTTCCATTTGTCCATTATTTTGTGTTTGGGACCTTGTCTAAACCGCTCGGAATTTTTTTAATACTGGATTCTCAAATAATCACTCCCGATCATGTTTAATGTCCACATAGCGAGCAATTCCATGATTAGTAAAATAGAACTCGGCTACAAACGTAAAAATTCATTTTTTGTATAAGAATCGAGGTTGTTTATAGAGAGGAGCGAGAATATGGCAATGCACAAACAAATCTACCCTCCCGTTTCGACACCGGACACTCTGTGGTGCAGGTTGAAGTTGTCCA
>UZAN01051052.1:0-15605 GCA_900618425.1 Echinostoma caproni | reverse complement strand
ACGGTCAGGAATTAGCTGAAGTTGACTGCTCGTACTTGGGTAGCTGCGTGACCAACGACCGTAGCGCATCGAAGGAGATATCAGCCCGCATCTTCAAGGCTCGAGCAGCGTAAGCAAGACTAAAACACCTTTGACATAGAAGTGACGTTTCACTGAAGTTGAAAAGTCGCGTATACTGCCCCACTGTACGATCAGTTCTGCTTTACGGTTGTAAGAAATTGAATTTGCGGGTGGAAGACACCCGTCGTTTAGCAGTGTTCGACAATCGATGCTTACGCAGTCTGGCCCAAGTGGGATGGCGTGAGCGGGTTAGTAACTTAGAAGTAAGTCGTCGGGTGTTTTGGAATGGATCGAACAAGAACTCACTACCTCATCGAATCCAGCTCAATAGGCTCCGTTGGTTAGGACACATTTTGCATATGTCCGACGGTCGCCTACCGCAGCACGCCTTGTTTGCAGTGCCTGTTACAGGCTGGAGAAAGCCACGTGGAGGCCAGCAGATGACGTGGAGACGAGGCATGAATAAATGCACAGAGCGATTAAGTAGAGTAGGTGTCCGTCGTCTTCCGGGTTGGGGTCCAAAAGACTCCGAAACTGCATGGTTGGAGACAGTGAAAGTCATAACTGCGAACCGACAGCAATGGCGATCATGCTGTCACTTCTTTGCAGACCAGGATGCTTGAAATTGTATTTATGCACATTTGGGCTGGGTACTCTGTGTGTTGACCATAGAGGTTCGCTTACTTTTCCCGTCCCTATAAATAGGCCCAATCCCTATCCTCCTTACACATTCTCACTTATCTTGTATGCAATATGAGTTTGGCAGCGATCAGTGAAGTTCGCTTCACTGTATTACGCTGTACAATGATGATGATGATGATGATGATCACGTCAAGTCAGATAGTCACGTTTGGCACTTGACTGGGTAAATATTCAACGGGTTTCGGCCAAAAGTATGGTGGTGTTGGTGAGATTTGCAACGCCGATCATTGATCCATTTTACGAATCAACTTCATTCGGGGACACACTTCTGTCACTGTCAGGGGACTCAGACAGGCAGTGGGAAACCATTCCCAGGTGGCACTGATGACATCCTTGAACCAAGCCGGATGTGAGTGTCAGAACTGTTGCTGGCAATTGTCAGCAAATTATCTCAATAACCTTTCGAGAAACAATCAGATAGCCCATGGGATTCACTTATTCTAACCAAGGTGCAGCATTGACGTATATCGCAAGAAACGCGCATCGACTGATGCAACCGATTTATTTTAATGGTGATCAAGTGCTACGATACAACTCCAGTCAAGGAGCTAAGCGATACAGTTTCAGGAAGACCGGTGTTATGGGCCAATCAAATTCGTTGAGATCAAACCGGAAATACGTTAGCTGGAAGAACACGAACTCTGCCGATTGGTTGAAACCCAATCAGAAAATAATCTTTCCGTGTGAAAGTTATTTAATTCGTTCCACTTCTGCCAGTGGAACTCGTGCGACGTTGGCACATAAGCGAAGCGATTGGTCTTTGCCATCCTCATACGGAAGCAGTCCAACTTGTCCGTGGTCTTTTGTCGTTGGCCGCTACTGCACTCCCATTCATGGTCTCTGTCATTCTCACTGTCTTCAAGTACACACTACCGGTCCTTATAGTTTACCAAATTGACTCCTCAAAGTTTTGCAGTCCAGGGCACTCACAAGTTTAACCGGTACCAACCATGTCAGTAAGCGTCCGGAGGACGCCATGCTTCGGGTTGAGAGTCGCAAACTGTACCCTTGAGCTACACGAACGATGGTTCACACCTACACGCATGGTTACTTGCATGCACTCTGTTCTTGTTTTGATTCGGTGTCAAATTATGGACACAGTCTGTGTTTTGCTGTTCTTTGCCAGTAAAAGAATACAGCAGAACTGTGTGTGGGGCAGTAAATTGCATCTGAAAAATTCAGGTCCATAGCATAACAGCAGAAACAAATTTCTAGGATTATATCGGCTAAAATACGTAATCCTAAGTGTGACAGTGTTCAATGAAAACGTGCGCCCATTTCAAGCAGTCATAAGTTCACGTACCTTCATCACTGTCTGAAAGTGTGAATATCACACAAATCTGTTTAACTTGAGATAGAATCCGTTAAAAAACAAAAGAAACGGTCACCAAAATCAAACGTCCATCTGCGCCCATGGGATAACTGACCCCACGACCTTGAAGCTTTGCTTCAATAGAAAATACCTTTCATGTCTGCAGAGGTAGTCTTGAACACTAATTTGATTGTAAATAATAATTTGGATTAAATCACTCTGGGTGATTGAAAAACACCACTGTTACGCTATAATTTATGATTGTTTGATTTCTAGGTTTGTGATAGAGTTAGCTGCTGCAAGTCATGAAGCTTAGATCACCGGTTCTCGTAACCGATCAATAAATCCTCTAGAATTTGGAGTTCACCTCTTCCATTTCTGTGGCACTAAAATAACTAATAAAAATAGTATCCTTGCTTAGATTGAGAACAAGTTGATGAATGCTGCCAATTTATGCTCTAAACCCTTCACGACGAGACTGCACCTTGACGTCGTGTAATGGCTTGCGTACCTTCATGACCCTGCGAGCTACGCAGAATGGCTCCTCACAGCCGTCAATCATACCTTGAAAGTCAATGGATAGAGGCCAGACGAAGCTGTCTAAAAAACCAGCTGTTTGGGCACCTCCCGGTTTCCTTTGTCTATCCACACCCGCCCCTGGAGAGGTTACTCCAGAAAATGAACACGGCGAGGGGCAGTTTACCGGTCAAAAAACCCCTGCTTGATGGACGTAGGAGCGGGGTACCTGGGGCTTCCTCTCGACGTGTCTTAACCAGAACCATTCAAACCTTCCATTTTGAAATATGCTGTGTCTCCGAAACATGCATACAAGACCCTGCTTCAACCATCACCTTGCGATCCCCAAACCGAGCTTCATCCTCAAGCATAACACTTCTTACCAGATGATTTGGTATCAGAAGCTCTCTATGTTGCTGGTGTTGAGATTGCCCTAAGTGCCAAGGCTGTGCGCTCGTTTCTTGACTGGATTCCAAACAGTAGCCGACTCTACAGTGTACGCCTCGGCGGTTCAGTACGGGCGAACAGCTACAGAACGAGACGTCGGTGCTTGTTCGTCATATCGTCATTTGCATCGACCGATTTCGTTACACTTAAAACGAAGGATAACCCCTAAAAGGATCTTTCTCAGTGAATCCAGTCTTCGATGAACGGACATCGTAGTAGTCGCCGGAGACACCAGAGATACAAAACACGCCTTGTTACGAGCCAAATTCTCATCACGCCTGGTAAACACAACTGCAAAAAGCCGCGGACAACGGACACCCCCGATATAAGGTCCACGATTATTGCAAATCGGTCTTCGAAGCGGAGCTCTCCGATCGTCTCTCAGTTCAACCACCAGCAGGAGGATTCAATGAACCCTCGCAGCAAATCAAGGAAGCTANAAAACACAAACGATGGAACGCGTTGACCTCGGTTGCCCTGCTGGATGCTCGCAGAAACCTTCCTCTTGATGCCGCATATGACACAACGCGCAAAGCCCTTGAACGAGTGCCCATCAGAAATCTGAGGAATGACCGCAAGAAGTGGTGGGTAGGAAAGTGTAGAGAGATGGAGAAGGCTGCGGCTATTGGTAATAGTCGAATCTTTTTCGTTTTATTAGGAGTATAGGACCAAGGAAAGCAGGCGTAAGTGAGATAATTAGGGAATCCGATGGCACAGTAATTCAGCATTAGCACACACCATCTTGATCGATGGGTTGAACGTTTCGAGGCTCCGTTCAACTGCCCCCACCGACATCTGACCTATCACCCCCCAGCGCAACTGGGCAAATAAACCCAGTTGATGCTAATTTTCAATCTGAAATGGAGGTTTCCCGGGAACTAAGCCATCCCAAAAAGCACAAGGCCTCCGGCCCAGATGACTGTTCTCATTGGTTTTTAAGGACGGAGGTTCAGGTTCGCTCTTGGGCTCAGTGTGGAAGAGAGAACAGGTTCCAACAGAATGGTGTGAATCGGTCATCATATCGATTTACAAGTAAGGCGGCAGGTTCTCTTATGAGTACCCCAGAGGAATTAGTTTAACCAATATCGTCTCTAAACTTCTCGTTGGCACCATACTTCGTTGATGGTCTGCCGAAGGTGAACGGTGCAAGCGTGATAACCAGGCTGGTTTCAGACCTGGACGAGGTTGTGTCGTTCACAGCCTCATTCTTCGCAAAACTATGGAGCACCGATATTCTTTTCGTGGACCCATCATCTTTGTCTTCCTAATTCTGAAAGCGGCTTTCGAATCTAAACTATGGAACTGCCTTCACTTGAAGGGCATGCTCGAGAAGTTTATTCCACTATTATGAGCCCTTTATGTTAATAACCGAGGCCGAGTCCGAGCTTACAGCACCTTTTCACCTGAGTTCACCACGGAAAGTGGTGTTCGACCGATTTAACCTGTCTCTTTTCTATTCAACTTTGTTACAAATTTTTATCATGGAAACAGCCCTATCCTCGTGCGAGGATAGTGGCATCATTTTACTCCCATATGGCAGGCTGTCTGCTCTAGAGTATGCAGACGTTATTGTGCTACCAATTAAAGATCCAGGTAAGTTGAAAGATTTTTTGGACAGATGAATGCCAGTGTAACCATGTTTGGTAAGCGTTTTACATCTTCAAAGTGCAAATGTTGCTGCAAGATTGGGTTGGTATAGCACCCAGCCTCACTCTAACAGGGGAAGTAATTGAGCAAGCGGATAAGTTTTATTATCTGGACAACTATATCCCTCTCCCGGCGGACGCATCACGGATGAAATGTGGCATTTACCAAAGTGGGACATCTACGGCACCATCGCGACATCCAACTGTTTNGGAGGATCGAGTGAACATCGCGGCAGTTAGGTCAATTCGCTGTACGGTACAGAAACTGCGTCACTAAGAACACAGGATAAAGATAGACTGTCGATGGTTGAGCACCGCTGTCTTCTCAACATTGCACGAATCTGGTGGAGCAGCCGGACGAGCAATGTTCAAGTAAGGAGTAGAGTTTTAGCTAATCGTGATCGTCGACTGGAGCAAGTTGTCGTCCTCCATTGATTACGTAGGTTGGGGCATGTGTTACACATATCACCTACGGCGCACAGTGTTTTCCGAAACCGGTAGTGGGTGGAAGAAAGCCAAGGTTCGTCAATACCTGGCACGAGAGTATGAAATCCCTAACCAGGGGACTGGGTCACACAAAACCGTTAGGCTCCCTGATTGGGGACCGCAGGATGATCGTGACCGACGGTTAGAGACACAGGGATATGGATGAGTGTGGTAAATAGTGTTGTTCCTCAATTTATCTGTAACATCGTTCCACTGAAATGCTGCATTTTCTATTTGACTCTACTTCCTAGTTTCCTGTCTTTCTCCTGCTCTTCATGCAAACGGGCAGTTATGAAATGGAAACCAAAATCGGTGCGCGGTTAATGGTTGTTCAAACCGAAACCTAACCGAACTATTCTCTAAACCTTACATATAAGTGCTGCGTTTGCCTCTTGAGACCTCTTTCTCAGCTTGCAGAGTCGCACAGACTCCAAAAATCGGTAAAACAAAACAGAGAGCAAATTAGGTGTGCGGGAACAAGGATGAGTTCGAAGAAAAAAAATCTCAGTTGAATGCAAAATCAAATCCCATGAACAAGAGCATACATAACTATGCATGCCTGTTTGCAGTATTGCTACAGGAGTTGTGTTTTGATGGAAATAGATGTTCTCTATTGGAATACCTTCGATTAAAAAGCATTCTTCATACAATGAAATCCGACACGCACCGGATAGTTCAGAAAGGATGTTGGAAGATTTAAACGGATCATGGTTATTGTTCTTGTTGTGTGGTCTTTCTACTAGATCGGGGTTTTAATTTTGCTCGAAGTTAACAGTGATGGGTATGGATACAAATGCAGCACCGCACCAAAAATCAATCCTACCAGACCACCTACCGTTTTCATCTGCCGGAGAAAATTAAAAAAAGAGGGAAGTTGCGGATGAGAAATTTAACCTGGAACTGCATGTTCGTCACAGGATGGATATCCACTGAGTGAGAACAATTTCACCCTTGTAATCCTACATCCCAATATTCAGATATCTAGAGATATCATGTTTATAATGTGGTAGGAATTCTGATAATTGTATCTCCACTATACATCAAACTAGGCACCAAGAATGGCCTTATAGCAGTCACCTTTGCAGCCATCATCTATTGGGACTTTTTGCCAGAAAGAGGTCACTCTCAATGGATACAGGATGGAGTGACTATTCTGTCTAGGGTTTTTAATCCCCTCCCATCCTCATCATAAACAATTCTACCCTGTCAGTCAGTGCAACAAAATACCTTAGGTGTGCTAGAGTGTAGCACCAAAAAATCCACGGTGTATATAAAAGTGATGTAATTATAAATTAACAATCCAGTATTTCCTCTGGCTCACGTTTCTTGTTAGCAATCCCATGTGAAAAGTTAATAATTTTCGAGTCCATCACCTGTATACAGGATCATCAAATTTGGCTCATTCAGATGAGCCGGATCAGAGGCACCGGTGAGTCTAATCCTCACATTTTGGCAGACCAATGCAAACCACTTCATAGACCCTAGCTTAGCATTATTCATTCATCGACGGTCCGATAGAAAAATAGACTTCAGTAGTATTTTTCGCGTTAACCGTCATATCGCATTGGTATCAGCTCCATGTAACACACCTGAATTGTTTTATCGCACGAGTTTGAGCACCGTTTTATCGATGTAATTCGAGCTGATCACACATGTGTATTTAATATGCACACGGATGCAGCACTGATGTGACCGTCAAACCCATCCAAGTTGAACCTCTTCTTCATGCTGTAGTAGACAATATTTCATCCGTTTTGTGTGTATGTTTCATACAGTCAACGTTTTTCTCTTTGTTTCAAACTGTTTGAACTATTCACTGTCTCGTTTTTTCTATTTGCGGTATGTCGCAAATGTTAACACAAGTATTAGCTTTTGCATCGCCGAGGTTACCAACTGACTAACCTGCGATTACCGTTTTTGCCACAGATTTTCCCCTTGTCCACTCCTCTTTTGACTGCTTCCCAGTAGTTTTTAGTTCACCTGTCGTGCCACAGTGTTTTACAGGGCAGTTACTTCGTCTGCGCACATACTTAGTTGCACAACTCAGTCCTCAAAAATTGGAGATGATACCGGTTAGATAATAAAAATTACGTCTGTCTGATCGATACCTCTTCCAATCACTTTTGTTCTGTTGTGCCTTACAGGTATTCGTGGTTCATATATGAACATCAGCTGAGGGTGTGGAATTCCAAACAGCATCCGACTTTAGTATTGTTATATTGAATGATTAAAACTGGTTTTAATGTTTCGATTTCAAAATAAGGTCCACATGACACTAGGACATACGGTAAAGCATCGCTTACTAATTTAATTTAATTTTTTATCTGTTTACCTGGTCTCTATGGAAAGCAGAACCGAATTCAGGTTTCCACCAATAGATAGATCTAAGTAGGCCGATTTTCCACGCCTACGGTGACAAATGAATTCACACCAAACCGCATAACAGAAATGGATGACGACTGAAGCCCACATATGGGATCAAATCATCGGGTTATGGATTATGTAGAAAACAAAATTCTCCATCGGGGATAGTTTGTGAATTACTGAATTTAAAAACACTTTCAGCTCACGTGCGTACCAGCAGTAGCAAAGTACTGATTCAATAAACTACTATACATGAGAACACATGTGAACAAGGTTGAAGGGACCGGTGACCATTGCAGTCAGTGGGGATTGAACATTTCACATTTCGACGACGATAGCTGCAATTAGTGTTATTTCGAGTTTCTCCCGGACAATGCCCCAAACATATACTGCAAGACAGTGCATTGCAATTGGCGGTGGTAGTGGTGGTGGTGGACAAGTCATAAAGGTGAACAAATTTTCTCCCCCGGGGAGGAGTGTGTTTGAATTTTATCGACGTCACCACCTGATTTTCCCTTCCTCTGTGTGTATCATGGAAGCCTTTGAATTGCCTGCTTCACTCTTCTTGAACATGATATCATTGTATACTTAATAAAAGGAAGTAACATTAAAAGATTATAAATATTAATTATTAAGAACAGCCTTCAATGAACTTTGGAACTTTGTACTCCGGCTGATATGCTGACGGAATTTAAAAAAATTATCAGTAACTGGAGAGGCTAGTTAAGCAATAATTTCAAAGAAAACGAAACATTCGGAACGGAGAGATGAACATATTGACATACCGCCTGGGCCATCTATGAGAAATTCAGGAAAAATTGACATTCAGTACTTTTGTATCCGTTAGGTTAGCGAGTAGCGAAAAACACAATGAACTGTCACGTCTCCCGGTGAGTATCCCCCAAAACAGGTTCTCATTTGATTCCATCGGATCTAGGCAAGTAGGGTGAACACAACATCTACTGGTTCTCCATTGGAATCTTCTAAGCCAACTACGATATACGCATCACTTTGGCGGGTATTTATCACAATGAACTTCATAAGTTCCCCGATGCAAACTGATAGGCACACGAATTCTCTGAGATCTAGGCCCTGGATTGGTCAGTAGACAGACATTGAAAGCCCAGATCAGGCTTCAGCCGGACGTATAGTATTGACGAGAGCTGCTTTTCATCCAACCGCACATGACCATATCATGGTCATATCAAGTTTGCATGTGTTGATCGACCCAAAGTTTTATCAATCTCTACCTATTTCTCGTTCCTCTTTTTGATGAATCCGGTCGAATGACAAATAGCCAGTGCAAAAATGATTAATGCAATCAGGGGAAACCTAGGCCAAGCATGCTGAGATTGTGCGGTCAAATGAGGTTGCTGCCCGACGTCCGGAGTATGATTAGCAAATTTCTCATTTTTACTTATCCTGCGATGCTACTCATGGGTAACTGGAATTCTAAACGAAAAAGATTCAGCTAGTGTTAACTAACAGAGTTCAATGATTGAAAAACATCGTGGACTAATTAAAAAAAACGTTAGGTAGATTGTTAGATTGGTGGTTCATTCATTCAACGTTATCACACAAACGAGAAAAATCCCATGAGCCACACATCCATTACAAAAGTTGTATTACACGGAATGAATGTGTGCAAGAAGAACTTGGGGTGCAATGGATCAGTAAACGTATATAATGACGTGAAACTTAGTTCTGCTCTTCTTTCTGATTAATATCGTGGTTAAATCTGAATACGTTTCATTTGGTGTCTGTGGTGGCCTATGACCATTCTCAATTCTTAGTTCTTGGTGCATCCTCAGAGGTTTGATCATGTGGGGTTACAGTGAGTTTCTTCTTAATCAGGTTTTATTTTTCTGTTAGAAAGTGGGATGTTTGACACAAGATCGCAGTAAGATTCGTGCGGAATTTAGCATTTTTAGGCGCATTTTATGTTTTGATTTCGAAGATAACATTAGTTTCTTTAGTAATCAAATTCACACAAGGAGACTCCCTCCTACGCGATCTTACGACGCACGTTCTACAATTTGAACTACGGGACAGATTGCACCAATTAGTTCACAGTTTACTGAACTGTAGACCAGGACACCAGCCAACAAAAAGTATCATATAGAATTCAACAATCAGCATTCAGCCTATCTGTCTTGGCAAGGAAACCAAATGAATGAATTATACGGTTCAGTTATTTGTGCGAATAATGTTGTTTGATAGCTGTAAATCCAGAGATCAGTGCTATCGACATTGCCAGTTTGCTCAGCCGAGAGTGAGACAGAATGAAGATGACGTCCCTGATTAGAGTTCGAATCTCACTAAGGTAACTGATCCTTGCGCAGTAAAATACGTATAGAACATTATTCTCATTTATGCAGCTAACAACGTACTTCGTACTTAGGCATGTTTGATTTGTTCTATCGATCATGCTGTCCTGCTAGCCTCGGTACGTGGTAGTTGAGAGTAGAGCGGTTTTTCTATCAATTCCTGGCTCACCTAATCAAAACTGGATGGACACAATTTATTGATCCGTCGTATTTTCTGTGTGAGTGTGTATCGGACCGGATTATGTTCTAACTTTTCGTGGAAACATTATTGAAACTGAGTTATACTCCTTTTGTAACGAGTTGGCGGAAGAATGAATTAAAAACAAAAAGCACTGATCAGTCTGTTGCCGCTTTGAAAGTAAAAGGCACAAGCGGATTATGGAAAGATTTCGGCATTATCATCCAAGAGCTTCTACGGCAACAACGTAGACCAATTTGCTCCTGTTTATGGTATTTGGCCATCATTGAATCCATCTGACTACAGTACGAAAATCTTCAGCTTGTACGCAGGCCTGAAAGTGATGATATTCCGATAAAATTCGATGGAAATGAGAAAATCAAGCGAAACACGCAATCCGAATGTAGTGCTGAAAAAGAATTGTCTATCACCAAATTGCACTTCAGTGGTGATGACTATTTATATCTATTTGGTCCCGTTACTGCATGCCAATAGCGCCAAATATAGAACAACGTTGTCCCTAGTAA
This sequence comes from Echinostoma caproni, assembly GCA_900618425.1. NCBI lineage: Eukaryota > Metazoa > Platyhelminthes > Trematoda > Plagiorchiida > Echinostomatidae > Echinostoma > Echinostoma caproni. Next base: position 5,040 of record UZAN01051052.1, on the reverse strand, counting down.
TGTCAACCTCATGTGTTTGCCCTACGCACGAAGCTTTGCGCTTGATTCTTTTCCTACCCCATGCACTCTTGACAGGGTTTTCAATTTCCCCGAATTCCTGTTTCCCGATCGGTGATTGGTGGACTTTGAATCTGGTGTTTACTCAACAAGCGACCTTGAGATCACCACTGACAACAACTATGGTATACAACAAGAAAAACAACAACAACAACATTCAGTTCATTCATTTTCACAACCGTGCACGCAGCATACTATTCTGCTTTAACTGATTATACATGCAAGTTTATACAAGCGAAAGGAATACAGCATTGATGTATATGTGAGACCACTTGGAAACCACGATGTAACACAGTGGATCAAGCTGCTCCTAAGAAAATTTGTTTTTCAAACGAAGTAATAGAGATCCGGAACGTACCTGATCTTGCACCTGTAGAACAATAGAGATACATAGAATTGAATCATTATTGCAGAAGATTAGTCAAGCAAAAACAGACGGGATGAATCATCTACAAATAATTGAAACAATATTGTTTCCTTTCAAAAGCAGTTCAATCAGGTCCAGGACGCCCGAAGACAGCTAACAAGTGATACTTAGTTTTCTACGGCCGACTTTGTGGCTTTTTAAACCGAAAACTGAACTCCCCGTTATTGGCACAACTTGTACTCTATCAAACTGACAAGTAACTGTTTGATGTCTAGATAAGAATGTTCCCTATTATCCGCTTTTTTCAGTTACTTTATGCTTGTAATTTCAATGAGCACAACAATACTGAATCCGAACATCAAAATCGGGACTTAATCGATATGATTATATCTATTTGTAGGTTCTATATGAAACTGTTCGAGCATAGGAATTGGCGGTGTACTGTTGATCAGATTTTAGACTCTACTTGGAATACGTACTACTTTCAATCCATGGGATTTTCACATAGCAATAAACAATTATTTATCGATTATTTTCTTTTCTTCATTGTCCGCTTTGTTATTCCTCAAAAACTGATTGCAGTAAAACGATTGGTTACTGAATCCTCGATATCGTCCAAACTGACGCACATATTAAATCAGTGAACCACTGTTCAACAGTATTCAAGACTAACCAAAAAAACTAGCAGCCATTTCCGTAAAACCCAATGAATGGTGCAGCACCATTCAAACACGGTGGGGAAACTTACCATAATCCTCTGAATAGGGATTTGTTGACACAGGAAAATGATTAGAAAGTTTGCATTATAGATATGAGAATGCCAGCGGCTTCAGTTTTCCTAATCTGTCTGATTTCACTTAAACGGCGTGTTTTATCTCATATTAAATTCAACCTGTGTTCTGCTGGAGTGCGCCACAAATCTACTGGATCCCTGCCCGCCGTGTGTATTTCTACTTCTCAGTCCCTTAACAGAACCATATCTGACCATGGCGTGGGGAATTCTAGAGTGAATCTACATCATGCTCTAGATGCCTATCCGAGGTAGTCTTGTTTTCGCCATCCTAGACATCTTTCTTTCAATCCTTTTCATTGTTGGCATTGTGGTTGATATTTTTTCTTATTGTATTATTTTGTCCTTTCATTCTCAAGAGTACATAAAGGGTGTGATCAGAGAGTAGTGAACTTTAGGCCATAATCTACTTCATCAGGTACTATGTACCGTGTCGAACACTGTCCTCTTGCCTCTATCAAATATACCTTATTTGGTCTAATTCACCTTCTGAATTCCCCGGATACCTTCCCTGAGCCGATTCCGGCACCCAAAAATATCAAAAGGCCCTTGATTTATTCGCTACCGAATTGATAATATCGACTTCCATCATAGTTAAATTGAGAAATCTGGCTGAAGCGTACGCAGGAATACGCCCAAAAAATGAGTGGTCTCAGTATTGTCTTCGGAAACATTCCAGAACGACTGGAAACATCGCGGAAGGGCCGCACGAGATCCACAAAAGTTGGAAAACATAGCGAGACGAGTAACAAGATGAACCGATTGAGGTTCTTGCAGCCGTATGTCGCGTAAACTTGGAAATCCCTCTGGGCATCGCGGAAAGCGTGTCAATAAGGATGCTGAACCGGAATGACCGTATATGAAAAGCAGATGGTGGGTGACCCAGTGGTATTCGGGTGGCATGATCCAACACTTCACTTGCACGGGATATCTCTCCTTCCGTCGCTTTCTATCTGGACTTTACTACCACCCCCTCGTTGTTTAAGCTCACTCCCCCGCTCCGTTGTTTTGGTTTCGTTCAGCAGATTACCCTGGTTTTTGTTTGGGATATCATTTGACTTGCTTCCAGTTCTCATCTACGCACACACATTCGGCCCTTATTTCCCACGACAGCCTCCCTTATACACTGAAAGAATCATGTTTGTCCAAGTCACTCTTTCGCGTTATAAATTATATATTTGAACATTGCAGAATATATCGGTTGAGATTACACAAGTGGGTAAAATGCAGCCATTTTCTTGGCATGAAATCACTGTCACGATCCTTGAGGCTTTATGCCAGTTTATGTTGATCACTTTCCGCGGTGACAAGTGATGATCAGTAACCTCTATTACTGTCTTCGTGTTTAATAACCACACGGAATTACTAGGTCACGATAATGATGAATTTCCGGGTGTAGATTTTTGGCTTTGTTCTTCATTTCTTCTTTAAAGCATCCCCAGCACTACATCTTCGATATGTCCCCTTCCTTTATCATTCTGCACCCACAAAGAACAAAATGTTTCAGACCAGACTTATAAGGCACTAAAGCTGATCGTCAGTCAGAGGTAGAGTCATCCACTTAATTTTCCGCGTTCAATGGAATTCACTTTCTCCTGACGACAGTGTAAATGAGCGCGTGATTGTTCAAAACCGCGCGGTAACATAATTCTCAAACGTCCTTCAACGGCAAGCGGACGAAGGGTGAAATATAATGTTCAGTTTTACTTCCATTGCAGGTATAGAACACGCCTCTGAGGGCACAAACCGTGCGCAAAAAATGGAATATAAAATAATCGCAATGAACATAGCAAAAGCCGTATTTAACAATTATTCACTTTGTAATTACTTTGCAATGTTAGGAGCATGTATAAAATTCAATTGGTACATAATTCTTGTGTCTGGCGGATATTCGCCGTCCTTTGCAAACGGACATTCTTCACAGTGAGCAATTTTGCCAGTGTTTGACAAACACTCTCAGTTGAGTCAACGGATTCGCGCATCACTGATGATCCCCAATCAGGCCCGAACAGCTGGACCGTGCTTTGTAGGTTCTCAGTTTATGCTTCACTTGTCCTTTGCGCCTGGATAAATCCTTAGTGAAATCTGGCCAAATTCTTCACTACTCTCACGTAAACATTGTCATTGAATTAGCAAAACACAAGAACAGTACCCCGGCAAGTTGATGACGAATATACAACTACGTAAATTGACTCACGTCCTACAACTACAAATAAAAAACAAGTCATATTTTTACTACTGATGAAAATAATCAACAATAGGAAGCATACAGCCTTACGAGAAACAGTTCAGTCTGCGATCAGAAAAATAAAAGCATCTATCAGACTTATTTTATTTTATAAATAATCGCTTGAAGGCATGTGTGCAAATAACCATCACTAATCTATCATTCTTGGCAATTTTACTGGACTATTTAATTATTAATACATTGTTTTCTGTCTATTCGCCCTATTCGGTTATTCTTTAATTGAATAATTGTATTCATAATATTTTTTGTAAGCAATAGTGTTTATCTGGTCACAATCGTCAATTTAATGCATAACGAATATGCAACGAAAATCCATGATGTGGCCACGACAAATCGGTCCAGCAACAATGCGAACAATTGACGTCGTCAATCAGACGGTCGGACAAAACGTTGGCAACGACAGAGGTTCCCAATTTCAATCACAAGTCAAAGATTACGTCTTACACCGAGCACAGACTTGGCAAAACAGCATGACGCACAACGTCTCTTGCAGCATTACTTTATGTGCCTGAAATGAACTTTTTCATAAAATTACCCGATATGGAGAAAATGTAGTTCAGACGAATGGTCCGTGTGTTTCGTTCATCGAATTGGGTCAGTTGTAGGGCGCGGCCTGACCTGATCATAAACTTCATTCCTTTCAGTCAACTGCCATGTCCTTCAGCCTGTCCAACCGATCAGCTACACACCCAGCTTAGGAGAGGAAAGGTGGCTACTTCATTTGATCTCTCAAAGGATTTTCTCAAGTTTCTCGCAGTCACATCATTTACTGATCTTTACACTGCTTCCGTCATCCTGGGGCGGAAACTGTAACCAAGATCCAATGTGGTAGACCCGTTTGTTTTTCAACTTCAACCTTTTCATGCCTCAAAGAATGAAGCAGACAGGTGAACAATTGGTCCGTCAAAATAACATACTCTGCTCATTAATCATGTGTCATAAGTAGTGAGTCCAATGTTAAACTTTTAATTCAGAATACAGTATTCTACAGGCGGTCTCAATGATTTTGTTCCCCAATGGGTTAATTAAAAAGTGCTCGAATGCTTTTAATTCTGATTGATCATAATTCCGCCGATGTTCTTTTGTCTTCACACTTTTGTCCCACAGATACATTTGACCAGCGGTCATGTTATCACCACCCAGCTGGAACTGAGAATGTCCCACCAACAAGAAAAAACTCTAAATTCCAAGGAATAAAATATATCAGTTCCAGATTGAAGTTAAACATAGAAAACGCACGTCTTCCGAATCTTCGGAGCAGTCCTATTCACGCAAAAAAGAAGGACAAGTGACGGGATTAGACAAATGCTCTTCATTGTGTACTTCAGATGTAACCATTTTTAACATGGATAGCAAACAGAATAGAATACATGATTATTTTAATGTCTTTTTTCAGTGGCAATGGTACAAATAAATTATTTTGTGCACAATATCAGATTCTTTATATGTGAGCAAGTGGAAGAAAAGTGTACGAAGTGTGCCTGTGGGGAGATGTCTTGTTTATTCTCACACCCCAGTTACAATCCCGTAAATGGTGATAGACAATTTATTCAACAACGCGCATCCATCGATCCAAAT
>UZAN01051051.1:9381-19501 GCA_900618425.1 Echinostoma caproni | reverse complement strand
AGCCCCCGAATAATGGACAGCGGCACCATCCTGCAGAAAATAAACCCTGTCCTCGCTCTTGGTCCAATGATTGAATATACTGAGCATCGTTGGAAGTAACTGTACATATAAGTTGTCCCACTAACTGTGACATCAAAGAAATATGGACCTAGCAACGTCATCCCAAAACAAAAAATGGATTGTAGCTGTGGGTTCTTTTGTTTCCATAAATATGNAGCACTCTATAGACGGCCTCCTCTCAGATCAGATTACATTTTCATCAACCATGAGTGTGCCAGCGAGGTGCGCCTAGACCATCCAGCGAATTCCATACTTTTGGACCAATCGGATTCCCTCATCGTTATCTCAAAAAAAAATTGTATGGGTGGAGAGAAAGACGAGGCAACACTCGGTGCATGGTGGAATAACTATGAGAGGACTGTCAAGCTAATTTGTAAATGGAGAGCTGGGGTTTTTCAGACACAAGCAACTTCACATTATGTCATTAGATTTTCCTTTAACCCACTTGTTCTACTCTTTGAAGAAAACGTTCGTCGCATTGTTTCACACTTGAATTGATCTGTTTTTCGCTTTGTCAGGAATAAGACGTTTGAATTCTTCTCACGCGTCGCGAACACTGCTCAGACCCGAGGTGTTCACAGCCAGACCAAATGTGTGATTTGTCACTTAACATCCGTTAAGTTGGTCTTGCAACAACTGACAAAGGGGACTTATTTTTCACGAGCAGCGAAAGGTCAACGCAAAGCGGTCGGCTTGCCCTACCACAAACACACACGCAAAAGATCCAAGGGCTAGTGATGAGTGGTTGTGAACGCCTTTTGCCATTTAAGACACAGTTTCGTCCGATAAAAGTGCATCTGAAAATTCTACTCAGCAATGCGTGTTTTCGTCTTAGTGAATCCACTACCTGCTAGGAAGAGCATCGAGATACGCTCACCTGCTTGTGCACCTTAAAATCTATGCTACTCAATCCCGCNAAAAAAAGAATGCGCTTAGACAGATTTAAATGATCATCTACTGGGAATGCATGAGAAGGGAGTAAAGCCGATTTATAAAACAGCATCATGTGAAATAGACGATAACTGCTAGTTTAACTGTTGAAACGACATAAGTTTAGGATGGTTGTGGAACCATGTAATCTGAATGATTGTCTGCCAGGGGGTGGGGATTCAGCACTGATACCGGTCACTGCCCAAACTCTGGCCGCATTGTTCAATCAATCATTAGCCATGAGCAGACCGTCTGTTGAGTGGAAGACCTTTCTTGAAGAGGAGCCCGCGAGGACACTGCCAACTACCGTCCGATGAGTCTCATCAGCGTGACTCCAAGACCTTCTGCTGCTTAACAGTCTTCTCTGTCCGGAGCAACATGGATTCCGACCGCAGCAATCATGTATATCGGACTTGCGGCTTGCTCAGAAGCAATGGGCGTCCGCCAAGGTCGCTGACCACGAAACGGACGTGATCTTCATTGATTTCAGGAAAGTTTTCGATAAGGTCTCGCACGGACGGACGCTGGAGAAGCTGAAGGCCCACGGTGTCGGGGACCTTGTTACTGTTACCTTGAATCAAGGATTTCCTAGTCCAGAGAACTTTTGCTACGAGAGTCGCTTGGGCCGAATCTGGTTGCTACTAAGTCACTAGTGGGGTGCCGCAGGGCTACGTTCCTCATTTACGTGATTTTCCCTACCGGTTACAATCATCTTGCCCGCTCTACACGATGTGAAATTTTAGCGAGTCAAAAGATCACCGCACCCTCTAGGAGTTGGAGAAGTTACTTTACTGGGTGGGTATGCAGGAGCTCCCGAAGTATGCACATATGCGTTTCGGACGCCATACCTTCCTTACCAGATGAATGATGTCTCACTACGTTCTAAGGTGGCTGACCTGGATCTAGGAGTCATCTCCTCATCTATGATGACGCAGATGAACACTACAAGAGTATGTTCTGCGACAAGAAGCATGGTTGGCGCACAACACCGGCCGTTTGACGGTCTGTCGATCGTGGCCTTCAGGAAGCTGTTCGCCAACGGCTTGAATATGGTGCGCTCGCCGTACGCTTTCCGAAACGGCCAACTTGGGACGAATGCAGCACTAGGCCACTCGACTAACCGTGGGAAAGACTGACTTCTCTCCACTGGAAATAAACAGTAACTGACAAATTAGAAGTGGCTAGAAATAAATGAGGCCAACCGTCGAAAAGGTTCCGGGAATTTCGTAGCAGCTCGCGCTCTAAGCCAACTGTAACGAGGCACTAGCTCCAATTCGAGTTTCTTTCCAAACGAGTGTTAAATCAATTTGTTTCTCTCCGTTCTGTTTTCACAATCATTGGCCGCTTACTTAGAATGATTTGTGTCACCTCAGAAGGCTGATAATTAGTCGATTTNGGGGGGGGGGGGGGGGGGGGTAACCATATCAACCATCCCATGCACTCCATTGTTACTACTGAAGTTAAGTCTTGAGCATTTAGTTCTAAACATCCTCGAAATAGAAAGATGATGCATTCACGGAACGCACAAAATTGAGGGGAGGTAATCTCCCCCGGAATGCTACCCATATATATTTTGGTCCAAGTAACCAGGAAATCAATCAATCAATCAATCAGATCACCCATTCAACCATTCTTCGAGCAACACTCACGTAGTCCGTACAACATGAACATGGCCTGCTACGCCGCCCATCATTCATTTCCACTCACTCTCTCTCCCTCCCTCTAATCCCTTATTGTGTTCTCCAGAGGCGAAGATAGATGGGATAGAAAGGTGCCTCGCGAATACGACGACCACCACCAACACCACAACAACAATAATGGCCGTTTCGTCTCACCATCCTCACATAATCACACTCCATTTACGACTAGTTCTGTTCACCAATTTGAAAATACTCCACAGGCCAAATGTTTCTTCGACTTCGACCAAAATCAATACATCATCACCAAAACTAGGGGATGATTAACGAGAGGGACAGGGGAAAAAATCCGCAAAGGTAGTAGTAACAGAAATATAGGCCGATGAGAAACAAGACAATTAGACCATATGCGTGCGTACTACACGGCTAGAGGAATAACGCCTGTGGATGTTTATCCCATCCATTCTCTCGCTGAGAGTCCATTGATGCTTGACTATATACACGTTAGGGCGTGTGTGGGTATGCATTTGTCCCCCCCCCCCCCNGCGAGGTGAGTGAGTTTTGTTCAACAGAAAACGCAATCATCACAGAAGCATTACACAGCTGTGACGAACACACAGTAGGAAGACGATAAGTTATCCCCAGAAATTGATACCTCCGACTTAAGCACTCATGCGCACTGACAATTTATTACTAAATCAGGAAAAGAAGTGGCGTGACCCGGGGTCCGTGAACGGTGAACTCGGACACGGACTTGGTTCAGCTGTGTCGGGTCAACGAGCAGATGGACACGATCAAGTCTCATACCGCTGCTAGTGATATGCGCAAGGACGACCCCAGGGGAAACAGCTTATCACCCGGTTGTTGTTCCTTAACCCCAAGTTTACACTGACCACATACTGACGAAAATGACCCTAGGAGTTGACGGCTTTTCCATCCTGTCAATTCATCTGCAGCCCCGTTAGTAATGGGGACAAGCAACTGATCAGAACCAGATGTGGTGGGGGTTCTGCTCACACACATGGGTGGGCTACTTGTCGGTATTCATGTTGTCCAGGCAAGCTCGCGCTGGCACGAATGTCTATACAATGCGAAGCACGCGGAATTATGCCCATGGATATCAAAAGGGAACGAGAAACAGCCAGCACGTTGAGGTTTGCTTCATCTTTGCGAAAGACAGAGAATATGCCAATCGACAAGGTACCTACCATAAATAACCGAACGGCCCAGTTACCTGTGTGATCAGTTAGCTACTCAACCGTGTTGTTCAAAAAGGCACGAAATGTGAACAGTCAGAACCGGTTTCGAGCTAGTAGTAGTAGGTGCCACCGGTCTGGGAACAATTCTGGGTGTTAGAAGATGGAAAAAAACAAGTACGAGCGACAAGTGGTGTAGCTTCCTCTCTAACAAACCAAAGACGACCATACGGAGAATCTTATACAAAAACAAGAATAGGAAAATCGAACAAATGTGATCCACAGCATCAACTGCAACTTGCGTGCACGAACACAAACTGACTGCCAAAAGACACTCATCTCAATCCACGAGAACACGACTTCGATTTCGACAGCATCAAAGTCGTCGATCAGGCACGAAGTACGCAAGAGAATTTCTGGAAGCTTGGCATTTATCGGAAAACTTGGTCAACTGACACATTGACATCGATCAAGTCACAAAGTAGCACTTGGACTGATAGATCAACGACCAGCCGTCAGACTGCCCGCGTCCACCTTATCCCCTATCGGTACAAGGAGAACAAACATAAGCCAATCAGGCAACGCCACATCTGTGCATCACTAAACGATCTATATAGGTAAAGGGACACTCGTACGCGCTCATCCAGTTACTGCATTGAGAATGTAACTTCGATTGGTGATGAAACATTTGCAATACAATTGCCAAGTAAGACTATACTTGCGCTTCCACTTTTTTTATTACACACTTTTGTGTGATGAACAGCAGACGGGGGCAGCCCCATAGTCACGAGGACTTGCTGTTCAGTGGTGGAACCCGGTAACCTAAGCCCCGGGACTTGGAGTGGTTAACCACATAAGGCCACGACATTGTTTCTTCCTTCCAGGAAGTACAGCTACCTCTAAACTAGAGTCTGAAACTTACAGAAGTTGGTAAAACGCTGTTCAGAATGGTCGATCACTGCCACGGATAGGCTCATAAAACTAGAGGCGAAAAGAATAACTTATATACTCATTTGTCCACGCACACGAAATTCAGTTTCCAGTTACCGACAACTGGAGGAGGGCTCCGAAGAGATAGTGGCCCAGTTTTATTGCCGGTATCGTGAGCTGTAGATCAACTGATATCTTATATCCTATTGTTTTCACAGAAACCCATAACGACCACGAAGGATGCGGTGAAAAGTCCTGTGAGCGACTCAAGTTTTTCTCGAATTTGCTGCGTAAAAAATGGTGAAAATAACCGTGATGAGTGTTAAGCTTTTTTATTGTACACCTTAGTGTGATGAACAGTAGACGGGGCAGACGTCACGGTCACGAGGATCTGCTGCTGTTCAGTGATGGAAATCGATAGCCTACGCCCCGCGTGACATGGAGTGGCGAACCACGTAGGGCCCCGCCAGGTTACGAGCAGTATTGAACCGGATGACAGCAAAGATGCCTAGGTGGCGGTAGTGAGACTCGAACCTCGGACCATAGGATCCAAAGCACGCTGGTGACAGCGACTAAACCACTGCATTACCACCACCGAAAACGAATGAACCTTGGCGTCACGCGTGCTCAGCACAAGAACCTAGAGTGGATTAGAGGAGAACTCCGGTGGTTGCTTATGTTAGACTTATTCTCTCCACATCAGAAACCAGAACACAAACGCCAAGAACAGTAAATGAAGTGGCTCAGTGGCAACCACTCGAAGAGACCACTACACCCGAGTGGGGCTCTTAGAATCACATAAGGTGCACGAGAAAAGATCACCGTTTGAAGTCAGCGAGACTGGTTCGACGGCGGTTGTCGGAGTGACCGAGCACCCGACTTTGAGTGCATGAAAACTGTGCAAAACAAACGACCGAACATGGTTTCACATCGCATCAGTGTCGACCTGGGACGGATAGGTTTGCTGAGAGGCATACTCATGACTAAGGTAAGGGAGGATGTGCTGTATGTCGTTCGCCAGTTGATTTTTTTTTATTACATACCCAAGTGTGATGAACAGCAGACGCAGCGAACCCCAGTCACGAGGACCTGCTGTTTAGTGATGGAAACCCGGTAACCTAGGCCTCAAGGGACTTGGAGTGGCGAACCACGTAAGGCCCGGATAGGTTAAGCGCGGTACTGAACCGGACGACAGCAAAGATGCCTATTAGGATAAGGCTCTGATGGTAGACTATACCCAGCTACATAGGTTAGTCGATCGATGCTTAAGAGATCCAGCAAGGGAACACATTGAATGGAACTGGGCAACAGTAACTGGTTTTGCTAAATTTCAGCGAACCAACAGTATAACAAAGCTCCTAGAACTTGGCTCGTGTAAAATGATAGCAGTACGACCCTCAAAGTTATCAAGTATTGTTAAACTCAGTCTGATTTGTAAAAGCCATTCCAAATAGCATCACCAAGTAGTGATGCAGACTATTGTACCACGTAGTACCCTCAAGGGTGAGAATTCTTGAGCTGAGGTTTTTTGAGATTCATCGCTATGTATCACAACGCGGGAAGTGTTATTGCAAATTAAAATAATTTTCTTCGTTTATTTTTTTTGGTGGGTGGGTGGTGAAGAGCGATAACTAAAGTGGAAGACCTTAGCAGAGCAGAACGAAGCAGAAAGAAAAATAGTACCCCCTAGACAAAGAGCATGAAATGGCCCTAACAGATCTCAATAAATTTGACCTTGTTCGTGGACAAAATGTAGACAATATTATACGGAGACTGAGCCATAAACACAATCAGCCCTCATAAAATCGACTATATCCGGAACGAAAAAAATTTGGGGGGACTATCGTGGTGGAAAAAATCGTTCTCCGAACTGCATAGAATTTGTCAATACAACGAAATTGTCAGTCCGACTGCACCGTATATACACATGTCTCATTTAATCTAATCTCAAATATAATGCACATTCCTTGAAGTCTTTTCTCGGGCACACATTTTTCTGTTAACCAATCACCACCAAGTAGACAGAAAACAGAAATCGAACGGAAACCAACCTGGAGCATATCGCACTCCCCACCAGATGGATGGAGGCATTGTTGCATGATGAAACACATGTAGAAAGGTGACCTGATCCACCTTGCCACGACACAAAAAGAACACAGTGTCCAACATTTCCACAAATTTTGAGAAGTAGAATAGATATCCGAAGTGGAGTATACTGTCGGTCGAACGATCTTTGGGATCCGGCTGGACTTCACAACCCAGACCGTAACCAATCCGTCGTACCACAATTATGCAACCGATTGCCATGTAAGCCGAATAGCAAACCATGATAGTATTGTACAGAACCATGAGTATTTTTATCAAACCCCAGGACTGGCGACCATTGGCAGCCGAGAGCTTTTTAGCATTCTGAGAGTTGGTGCCGTTGCTAGTGCCATTAACGCGTTGTAGTTTGCACCGTCTTTGCAATTCATTTCGCCAAGCATAAACCCCAATCACATAGGCTAACGAGATCAGTGCTGTCGGAGACCACGAGTTCATGAGAGGATAGGCATCCGTACGTGGATCTGGACTGGAGGGCAGTAGCCGACTGGCCAACGTCTCGGACAGACTTGCTTGGGCCATGTTGATAACAATTCTACGCCGGACGTGCGACTACGAAGCTTAGACACTGCAGGAAGGCGGCACCAACGTCTCTCAAATAATACCACGTGCAAGTGATTTGTGGTAGCAGACAATTGACCAAACCTGACTGACATTGTATTGTGATTGGCTAGTCACACCACAAGATCACATGCGGCTGTGATTGGTTCATATTTGAACCAATCACACATTCACGAATTCCGTCTGTCTGTGCTTTACGCGGTTAAGTGAACGCACATGTCTCGCGAACCTTTGAACGCTACGGGCAAAACGCAATTCAGGGTAATAAAATGATTTATGAAGCCCACTCATTGGAGTCGNGTAAAAAAAAATTAGAATATGCGCAGGCGTCACGTCTTTGATTTTTTCCCTAAGAAATGTGATAATCAGAAGTGATCTAATCAAAACTGAAGCAACGGGTCCTTGTGAAACACTCGAGGGTTCGTATAGGTAACAACATTTTTACTGAAGTAAATATTTTTCTAAATAACAATGAACAGGCCTAGATGAGTTTTTAGAGCAGTGGTCTTTGTGATTAGTTTATACTCAGCAGATGGGGCGGTTCAGAATGTAGCGAATACTCCCGCCTCATTAGTAATGGTTGACCTATGCGTTAAGAGATAACGAAAGAGAATAAAGCAATTTTTATTTGCCACAAATTAACATTGATAATAACTAAGGTGCAAAGTTTGTGAACACTAACAGTCGATTGGTCTGCCTTAATTCTTTAAAACTTTTTCCAGTCATTTCGGCATAGAATCCATCAATTTTTTTATGAGGTCATTTTCTATTTTGTGTTCCATTAGGTATCGCAGTTTGGCCTCCAATGTCCAATGTACAGGTAGCACATTGACCTCTCTCTCTCTTCAAAACGTAAAACAGATTTTCAATCACATTGAGATCCGGGTTACGAGGGGGAAGTTGCATGAACTGGATGGACCTTAGAGTCACACATCTTTTGTGAAGAAAATGGTGTATGAATGACTAATGGAGATTGTTCGAAGGTCCTTATTTAGAGAATTTCTGACGTGTTTTGCAATGTTTTATCAATAAACAAAGTGAGAGAAAACTAATTGCACTGGTGTAGAATCAGAAGTCAGAACCGTTAGGCATCAGAACAAAGCACAGTCGAGAACTGTGTTCACCATCTCAAAGGTTCAACGTGATGTTATCGCATGACCTGATTTCTGTAGAAGAATGAAGCATTCACTTCGTTTCGATTTGGGTTGAGAAAGCAAAAGTGTGCAGGCCGTTTTGTGTCAGATTATCGACCTATCTCGTATGGACCGGGAGAGTATGGAACAAATCAGGAAACCAGAGTTGCTGATCCGCTGTGACAAGGGAAAGGCTACTGATGTTTGTAATCGCATCATTCTTTAAGAACGGGAGCGTGCCTGTGGCGGCTGAGAACGTACATTTTAGGACTAGCGCGTAACAACCATGGTTTGAATTCTGATGGTTCGGTGAGGATTCCTCGGATGATGGGGTTCCATTGAAAGGTGCGTCACGAGTGGATGTCGCTGACTTGGAGCACAATGGGATAATATATCGAGCGCAGCGATGAGGCAGGATTTTAGTTACGAAGACAAGATAGAATTTAGAGGTTGAAGGTGCAAGCACGGAATGAGTGGGGATGAAAGTTCCATTGAGTTTTGGAGAGTTGATTGATCTGGTGGGAAGACTGAGCCGGTCTTCACTAGCAGAATTATAATTGGTTGAGTATCTTAAGCCGCTTCTATAAAACAGAGCTGAAGCTCAGCTTCCTAGACTAATACCACTGTCTTACTGTTGTTCTACTCGATTTCGCCTCATTGTTTCATCGCACCGATGTATCACCCCACTCCAGGTAATGCCCGTTTCGATTGCATTCCGGTATCCAAAAAACCCTTTGGTTCGATATACACTTTGCAATAGAAAAGACACATTCCCACTTAAAGGATGTTAAGGTTACGCGATGCTTCCCCAGCAGACACCGAACTAGTTTTCGTTGTTGCAGAAAACCGATACAAGCTCGTAGGGTGACTACGGCTCACGAAACTCAAGTCAAGTTTGATTAGATTCGTTGATATTTTATAACCCATGGTGAACCCAGTTCTAAGTGATCAAATCGAACTGTGTGTGTGTACTGTGCTAATGGAGTGGGGTTTCTCTATTTTTTTGCGAACAGTTTGTCCTAGAATGAGGCACTATAATTTTACCGCGTCCTATCAACCATGAGGTAGAATGGCCAACCCATAGACCGGTTTACGATTTTAAACATTATGAAACCTAGAACAAAGAAATAGAACAATGCAGTAGAGAGAAATTACCCGACCTCTCTCACACACACACACACACGCACGCACACACACACCACTATCCGACCTCCCGGTACCGTTAGAACACAGCGGTACTACAATAATTGTATTCACCATTTATGTGGACGGGTGAACTCATCTTTCGTGTGTGTGTGTGTGTGTATGTGTGCCCAAAGGTGTTGTCTGTGTGTACACATACCGAATTCCAGAGAGACCAAATGGCCTAGAAAAGAATAATCAATAACCGTGGTTTTTCACACAACCCATCTTTGGGGTGATGGAGGCTAGTGCTGAGATGAGCGCGGTCCGTGGTCTGCAACAAGCTCGCCCAGATGGGTTGTGCTATATCGTGTGCTGAGTGGGTAACATGCTTGCGTTCTGCCTGTGAGGTCCCGGGTTCGCGATCTCCAGTTGGGTCTATAGATTC